>CM034155.1:365484769-365637742 GCA_019776745.2 Taxus chinensis
TGTATTTCCATATTTTTGGGGTCATCCTAACAAGTCGTGGTCCATTCATCCCTTTTCATAATAACCATGTTTTTTGTTATTCCTATCAGTTCATTCCACATTCCACATTCCAATCCCATCCGATTTTCTTATCTATCACACTCTATATCATCCACTTATACAATCCATATCATATCTAATCCAATTGAACAAAACACTTATATCTAAAACAAATAGAAAAAATTTCTAAATCTAATCACATTATTCCCATATCTATATAACTCTAAATCCATAAAATAATTTTACAGCATAATTAACTCAACATAACATAAAAGTCCATCACAGATACATATAATCTAATCATCCACATATACAACACATACGACACGAAAAACAAATCACACACACACACCACACACAACACCCACACCACAACATATTATATATAGTACTATTTTACCCACTAGTCAAGTGAACATAAAATATGAACTTTGGTCTCCTATGACAGGACCCTGTCCTCCTCTTGTTCCCTTGAACAAAAACCCCCTATTTTTTCATCCTTTCAATCCTAGCTCACAAATATACTTATCCAAAATAATATTTGTCTCTTCTTCTTTCTTCCACTTTCCGGACTTTGTGTTTTTACCTCATTAAACCTAATGTTTCCCTTCCAAAGCTTATTTCGCTATTTTTTTGGACATTTCATCCCAATTTATCTGAGAAGCCCACTCTATAAGCCATCAAGCACTCGGAGTTTCCCTCTCAAGCACCATATTTCAATCTTCCGTCCACCTTTGTGGCTGTTTTTATCATTTTTCCTCCCACCAGAATTATAATTTTCGCACTTAATCATATTAAAGGACATTGCCATACTATTTTTCCCTACTTTGGTGCCGCGACCTTCTGTCAACCATTCTCTACCATATTCACATTTTTGTGCATACTTTTTATGGTTTGTCTTTGCCCATTGTCCCACGGCTTACACAACCATCAATGGATTCACATTGGAGTTCCCTCCAATACCAAAGTGACGTTCCAACTCATGTGTCCCATAGCACATTAACGATCACCCACTCCGTGTGAGGTTTACTATTTCCCTAATGATGTGTTTTTGAGAATTACTATCATAGTTATTTTTTTTATTGCTTTTAGCATATTCCTTCTTACAATGGGCATATCACTCTCCCCTTGGGGAATATTTTTTGATCTTTCCACCATTTCCTCTTCACCCCCTCCCATCTATATTGATCAACCTGCAAATTATGCTTCTTCATGTCAAATCGATCCCTAGTTTGAGGGAGCAGCACCTGCAATCACATATTCTAATCAATTCTAGTTTTGTCTCGCGGTTTTTCTTAACACAAACCAGTGAAAAAAGGGGAAAATGTAGGACAACCAAATTTGGTCACTTGTATGCCATAACCATGTTCAATTTTCCTTCATTGTCATTGATCGCGATTGCACCCATAAACTATTCGAATACAGTTCCCCTCCTAAATAATATTTATTTCCCCTCTTATTTTTCGACAGAAAATCATGCACTTTGGGTATTATTTAGCCCGGTCTCTGCTACTATTCATATGGTTTTTGACCGTGAAGAACATCTAATTAACCCATGTCTTTGTCCATTATGACTTTCTTTCTATTGTCACTTCCGCATCCCCCCCCTAACATGCCAAATCTCATACTGATTTTTGTTCACTTGCGTAATTTTAGCCTTGACCGCTCGGTGCACACCGAATAGTAAGGGGTGTCCTGTCCCCCCCCCCCCACGTCAGGGCACCCTGATCCTTCTTTTCCACGTTTCTCCCTCTTTCGCGGCAACTATCTAGGTGTTGAGTTCCATAATTTTACTCCGTGAAACAGCTTGTCGGCGGTTTAGTTATGAAATCAAAGACGAGAACCATAAAATACAAAGTTATGAGACCATACATGAGAGACCAAGAACCACAATATATTATACCACCAAGCGTATATATCCACTCAAGAGATTCCAGTGCATCCATCTAGCTCTCCATAAGGGACACAAGGCTTTGTCATCTGCATCACTACTTATATCGAGGGGAGCTCATTCCCATTACATGCACCATCTATTACATTTTACATATAGTTGTTTCCGGCTAATTCAAAAGATGTGAACTAGCACAAGAGCAACTAGGGCACAATTCTCTCTCTCTCCTTCTCTCTCTCTCTCTCCTCTCTCGCTCTCTCTCTCCTTCTCTCCTCATCACACACACACACACCACACACACACACAACACACACCACACACACACACACCTAGAACTAAATTTAGATCTGCAATGTAGTGTAACATTATATTAGTAAGTCCACATTGTGGCCACTGAGGTCTGTCTAACCCCTTCATATGCATATTTATTTTTTAGGGTTTTGATGCTTGTTTGGGGTTTGTCAGGTCTCTCTTCATCATTGATTACTAGCAACATTAGGCGCAGTACAATGAAACAACTACTCGATAGAAGCAAAGGCCTCTGATCATCTAGTGACCCTATGATTTTGCGTTTTATACTCCTACATAGACACGGGAACCCCCATAACTTCAGACTCAAGGTGCCTTAGCGTGGCACGATCCCTTTCAAGCACCCAATCACAAGAGAATACTACATATATATACCTTCTTGCTGCCCCTCGACTAGTCATCCTCCTTCTCTTTTTTACCAGTAGTTCTGCGACACATGCTAAGAAATATCTCTAAATCAACCTACCGCCTTCTAAAACCTAATTGTTAATTAGGTTTTCACATTTTCATCCACTTAGCTTTCTTAGGTCAGTTACCTTTAATATTTAGGTATTAACTATTGCATACATTCTAGATCTAAACTATCATAGGTCTATATTATCGACCATTTTAATTTAATCATTTTAGTGTAACCCAAATCTTTCAATGCTTTAGGATCCTCGTTCTCCTTATCATGCCTCCTAAAAGTTCTTTTTAGTAGTTTAAAAAATAATGTGGTAGCCAGAAAATAAACCAAGTCACTACCAAAAATGGCAAATGTATACCATTAAATGTCAACGTTAAATTCGCTAAGTACTCCTAAGGAATAGCGACATCACCCTATCTCCAACCCAACCTATAAATGTTGACCCACGTTGGTCCTTAGATTAGGTCGATGTATCCTTAAATTAGGTTTAGGGATTAGGAACCCTTACGAAAAATTCATCAACCATAGCTTAGGTTGATGTTTAATATAACCAAATTTAGCTTGTCTAATATTAGGCCCCTTAATAATTAATCTTCACCTTAGCTTAGGTTTTAGTAAGGTCTTTTCTAATATTCCATAAGAACATTTCCCTTTTGAAATTTATTAAATCAAAGAAGATAGATTAATAGAAGGAATCATTCACAAAACACTCCTAGTGACCTCATATTTGTATAAGCCTGAGTATGAATGTATCTCAACAACAAAAAAGAGTCAATTTTACTTATCAATTATGATCGCTATAACATATCGATCATAGACATGCCTTGGATCACTGAAATTGATCCAAGGTATGGCCTTCCTTAAACATATAAATGCAATTAGTCCAAGGAATATATATAATATCATAACTTGGTGTCTTACGCACATTATTCCAAAAGACTACATTTACTTCCTACCAGCTGGGTTCACATAATGTACTGAAAAAACTCAATTTAGTGAGTACATGATAGTCATTAAAAATTATTATAATTTTTCCATGGTATGATTAACATCATATTTAGAAGGTAAATCATATCATCTACAACAAACATGATCAATCATTTTAGAAGAGTATATTGTCTCAGAACAGGAATCACATATCAACATTACAAACTTTAGTTACAAAATCTATTAAGATATCAAACATGGTAGAGGCATTACATACCTCCCTTCTAAAATGTATCATTTTCCTGATGATTAACTTAGTCCACACAAATATTTAATAACATAGGAATAAATGTAACTTATTCATCCATAAGATTCTCAAACAAATAATAGATTTGCAAAAATTCAAGTTTCTCAAAACTTATTACATAATCAAATTGTTGTACCAGTACTTACCAAATAAAAGTAATTTTCCAAAACTGGTAGAAATTAAATATAGATTTCAAAATAAGTGTCAAATATCACATAAATCATAATTAATTTTGTTCAAATAGATGAGGAAAAATAGTTTTTATGTCCTCAAGATTTTTCCAAGTTGCACTTTTTTCACTAAAATGGTCCCACTAGACTTTGCATTGAATTTTTTCACAATTTCGCAAGTGCAAATTGAAAATTTTCAGCACCCTTATGGGTTCAACCACGATTATTCTTGGGTCTTGAACCTGCAAGAAATTCCAATTCAGTACATGTGATAAAATATGAAACATATTTCTTAAGCAAAGAAACATGGAAAACATCATGCATTCATGCCAATGTGGGAGGCAATGCTAAACGATAAGCTACATCACTTATCATCACTTCTACAATTTTGAAAGGGCCCACAAAATGAGGTCATGACTTGGTTGCTTTACCAAAGGTAATTGAACTCTTTTAGGCTTGACACGTAAAATAATTTTTCACCAATTTTTAATTTTCTATCGACCCTTTTCAGTTCTTCATAACTTTTCTACCTATCATCAACTTCCTTTAATCATTCATAAATTAATTTTACTTAAGCATTTCATGTCCAATTACCTCTCTATGTTTAATGTTATCCCAACTAACAGGGGTTTTGCACTTTCGTCCACATAATTCTTTAAAAGGTGTCATTTTTATAGAGGAATGCTAAGGATTATTGTATGCAAATTAAACTAAAGGAAGGTATTCTTCCCATTTGTATTGTTGGTCCATACAATACATTCTCAACATATCTTTCATTACTTGATTAACTCTCTCTGTTTTCCCATCTGTTTATGGATGATATGCGGAACTAAAATTCAGTTTTGTTCGTAAGGCTGCATTCATATTTTGCTAAAAATGTGAGGTCATTATTGGGTCTCTATCATATATAATCAACTCAGGTACACCATACAATCTGAAAATTTCATGAACAAATATTTTTGCAAGGACTGGTGAATCATCTTTGATATTTCCAACAATAAAATGAGCTACTTTTGTTAACTTGTCAACTACAAATAAAATAACATCATGTTTATTTTTAGACATTAAAAGCCCTTGAAAAAAATTCATACTTATTACTTTCCATTTATATTGCGGTATGCTATGAGGATACAATAAAATAGCTAGATGCATATGTTGAGCCTTATCACGTTGACATTCAAGGCAATGTGAAACAAAATTAGTTATGTCCTTTTTCATCCCCTTCTAAAAATATTCTTTTTTTACATCAGCAAGCATTTTTGTAACTCCGAGATGTCCTGAGTAGAGTGAGTTATGAAATTCAGTCGTCAATTTCTTCATTAACTCATTTTCTGAGGGTACATGCACCCAATTTTCATACCTTAAGATTTCTTCATTATCAAAACCAAAACCTTTATATGTTACATCATTAGAATCTATAGAAAACATTGTTTTTACGTGTTGAAAATGTGAATAAGACATCATTACTTTATTTACTTTATCTTTAAACTGAGTTCTCAAAGTTAAAAGCATAGAAATATGTTTCCTATGACTTAGCGCATATGCCACTCTATTTTGCTTACCCTTAATGTAACTTATATCAAAATCATACTAAGACAAAAAAATCTAACCATCTTCATTGTTTAGCATTCAAATTTGGTTGTGTAAAAATATAATTCAGCCCAAGGTGGTCAATTTTTAGCTCAAACAGTTTACCTAGGAGATAATGTATCCATACTTGAAGTGCATGTATTATGACAACAAGCTCTAGGTCATGTGGAGCATAATTCAGCTCGTGTAACTTGATTTTTCTTCTTTCATATGCTATAACATGATCATTCTACAATAGTATACCCCTAATCCTTCTCTGGAAGTATTTTTTATTACTATAACGATTCCGTTTAGATCTGGAACTATCACAATAGGTGTTGTAGTTAACTGTTCTTTTAATGTTTTGAATGTTGCTTCACATTTATCACTTAATTTTTTTTTCTTTCTTTATGAAGTAATTGGGCCAACAACTTTTGAAAAGTTCTTAACTAATTTTATGTAATATCCGGCAAGCCCCATGAAGCTTCTAACTTCGTGACCATCATTAAGTGCTGGCCAATAAATTATGGCTGCAATCTTAGATGGATCAATTGATATTCCATCCTTTCTTATAACATGCCCTAAATAATGTACTTCAGTTTCATAAAAAGAAATTTTTGATAATTTTCCAAACAATTTTCTTTGTAATTTCCATAATTTAACCTGTACGAAACCCAAGACAACACGAAAGTAAAATTAGAAAAATTATTTAATATTTTTTTTTTATAATTTTGGTTGCAATGTTAGCTTAAACCTCGGTTAACAAACGATCGCATTAACTAACAATTAAATTATACTATTCATTTTCCAGTTTGGTTTAAAAATTCTCCATTTCAATAATCCTTATTTAATTAATAAAGCGGTTCAAAAGTCATTTAATAATTTATTCTATTTTGGGGCTAGGTCTAATTCACCCTCCTAATGATTAAACACAATTAAATTAAATTCCTATAATAACATTGTCTAATTACTAGGGAGTTATTAATTTAATTTATTAAAAAGGTCATGGGATTTTTATCCTTAAAAGTCACTAAATAAATCATAATGGGTATCTAATTAAAGTTAGCTTCTACACCACTTAAGTGGCCCTATTCAAACTTGACCCATGCATTTGAATGATGATTTCACCTAACTCTCACCTAAATTTTGTAGGGAACATTCCTAGCCATTGCATGGGATCAATCTAAGCCATTTGATCTAAGGATTCTAAACAACCCTAATTATCTCTATGGAGGTCTTTTATTCATACATTTACTCATTTTTGTTTTGCATGTTTAGGGACGGAGAAAGAGAGGGAAGCCATCGATGAATAATGGAGCTTGGATGGATGCTCCCATAATATATATATATATATATATATATATATATATATATATATATTATGGGAGCATCCATCCAAGCTCCATTATTCATCGATGGCTTCTTAGATGGATGCTCCCATAGTATATATATATTGTTTGCCATAAGAAGTTATTGAAGAATTTTCCAACATTTTAGCTTGTAAATCTATTTTACCCTCTTCTAGGGTTTGGCTCAAATTTCATTATTTGTTGTAATTTTATTCATTGTTGAAAAATAATTTCTTGTATTTACCCTATTTGGGAAAATGGGCATTTTCCCCTTTTAATAGATCTTGTTTTTAAGTAGAGAATACACTCATTTTTTCTTGTAAGTATATATACATATGTATATATCTCCATATATATGAATATATATATATATACACACACACACACACACACTTGTGTGTGTATATATATATATATATATATATATATACAAATTTCTTATAAAACTAAAAACCCAAAAATAGATTTATTTGAGAAGATATATATATATATATAACCATGAAAAAATAGGGTCGTGACTTTAACAAAGGTGACTACATATAAAGGAAATTTAAAAAAACAACTATGGTTTAAATACAGTGGTGGGTCTATAATGGTAAGTGGTTATAGTATTTGGGGGGAGGGTCACCGACCCCACCCCCATCCCATATTAAAATGGGGTGGGGGTGGTGTCAATGACCCTCCTCCCCCCTTTTACATATAAAACAAATAATAATAAGCCAAACCTTGGCAGTAGCCTATCGACCTTGCAAACATATTTAATACAAAAATAATAATTTTTTTTAAATTAATATACTTATTAACATATATATTAATAAGCATTATAATATATATATATATATATATATATATATATATATATATATATATTTCAATTTCACCCTTATTATTAAATTTCAATAATATAAATTTATTAATGAAGTTAAAACATTCGAACTACTTTAAATTCCCTTTTTTTATTTGATAATATCATTATAAAATGTTATTTATTAATTTTATTTCCAACAATTATAAAACTACATTATATTTGATATATCTATAAATTTATAATAAATTCATATAATCAAATATAACTATGATTTGTATGTATAAATATTTTCCTTTTCTCTACTTAGCTTAAGGGATCATATCAATTTAAACAAAAATAAACTTGGGAAATCTTAGTAAAACTTCCTTAATCAAACTAGTATTTTTTGCAAGAGAATATTTCTTTTCCTATTCTAGGAACCTACAACTTCTTCCTTTCCTCCAACAATGCTAAAAGAAAAAACTATACTTTAATTACTGTTATATGCCTTTCATTCAATACAACAAGAGTAAATATTTCTTTCTTTCACAAGATACAAGTGACATCCATTTCAACAAGTTATTTATAACAAGATTTCCCAATATTTTAAAAAATGAACATGGCACATTTTGAAGGCACAAAACCACTTAAGTTGGAAATCAAGGTTATTTTCATTTCAACTCATTTCAACTTTCTAACTCACTAACAATAATGTAAAATTTTGGGTAGTTTCCTTTCAAAAAACTAACACATTTCAAAATGAAATTTTTGCATTCAAGCATTTTTAGAAGAGTCGACAATACATAGGGATTTCCAAGTAATAAAATAAATTTCTTTCAATTTTACAACTTTACAATCATCCACTCAAAGTGGGAATAATAAAATGAACAAATGACCACATAAAATCTTTCAACAAGGACAAAATATAAGTCTCCATTTGCATGTTTCTCCCAAAGGTAGCTCCAATCTAGCACTCTTCAATATTTCACAATAAGGATCACAATACAAAGGAAGGGGAAATAGGAAACGCTCTCCGCCCAACCTTTAATCCATTAAGAGTATAATCAAACCCCTTAATGGCCCCCGAGCCCCAACCAATGAACCATGATGGATCTTGAGAAAATTGTGACAACTTTTCAACACACATAACTTCCACAAACAACATACATTTCAAAATTATCAACACAACTAAAATGACATACTCAATTTTTTAATAACTTTTCAACCAAAACATAGGTTTTATACAAAACTAAATGGAGCAAGGAATATCGGAAACCACCTCCTTTTTCCTCCCAAGTGAAGTGGGAGTTTCACCCTAAGCCTCCAAGTGCACAAACAAACAACACAATATCCTTATCTCTCCCTTGCAAGTTTATAACAATATAACCATGATTTCATTTTCACTCCCCATAGGTGAAACTACTAATCACACTCCCACCAAATGCATGCCTCAAAAACTCCCTTTTCCCTCCCCAATGGTCCCATAATTCCATCTCCCACACCCAACTTATGGCATACTACCCAACCTCAGAAAAACACATTCACAAAACTAAAAAATTTAACAAGCACAATATTTCCACATCAACAAACATAGTAAAAAAACAAAAAAGTGGAGAGCCTACCTCTCCATCAAGATCCATGAAAACTTCACTTCAAAAGTCTTTTAGAACTCCAATCAAAGTAATTTCCCCAAAAAAACTCCAACAAGCTCCCAATTTCAAAAATGCAAAGGAATAAAATGAAAAAGTAACCCCCATCCCATCAAAATCCATCAATAAATAGAAATGGAATGTGAGGATGATGAAGTGACTCCATGTAGGATGTCACTTCATCATTCCTCCATTCCTGCACTCACGTAAAAACACCATGACCAAAACAATAAATGAGCATGTAAGAACTATGAAAACCCACATGGCACACAAACTTGCACACCATGCCTTTTAAGGACAAAATTTATTGTGAAAAGGTGCAATTATTATCACCCTTTTACACTCCAAAAAGGATAAATAAGTAAAAAATGAACTCCCCAACCCATAGGTAGGGTTGTTGGATAAATTTAAGAGGCATGGGACAAGTTAAGCTTGTCCCACAAGCCTCCAAAAATGCCTCCCAAGTCAAAATCCGAATTTTGAAGTTGGGGTAGAGTAAATCACACACAAACCAACACAAATCTCACTTACAACAAGGAACACCTAACCTCATAATTATCTATTTGTCACATCTTTATTTTAGTTAACCAGATGAGAAGGATTAACCTAATTAAGACACATTATTACTTGCTATAAAGTCATAATAATAATTAAAAAAATTAAATACATATAACACACAAAAATAACATACAAAAATTAAAAGAAAAGGGAAAAAATTTCACCCCATGGCCACACATATGAGGTCACCCCCATGGGAAACCTCCAAACTAGGCATGCAACAACAACACAACATAACATTACATAAGTTGTCAAATTTTGGCCGCGTTTCTCAAAAACTGACATCCTTTCGTGGTTGGTCCCCTATCCCCTTTCGATGTATGTGATAAAATGTCATGCAACAAAAAACAAATACCTCTCTAGCCTTTTGGCCGTATTAACAACATCGAGACAATATACATATAAAATCAATAATCATCATTCGACATTAGCAATTCTATTATCTAACATCATACAGGTAATTCAATTTTGGCATCCATAAAATCATAATTCTACTCAAAACATTCAATCATATGTTATGCATCCAAAATATGACATGTTAGTATAAAATCATAATATCGAAGTCAATATATATAACAGTCTATCATTACCATCTAGTGTATTATAATAAAAATGTAAACCACATAATTTTAGTAGTCTAAATATCTACATAGTCCATCATCTACTGATCAATGTATCATAATATCAATTTCTAAGTATCAATCCAAAATAAATTACATCATAATGCAATAGTGTTGAAGAGGAGTGAGCATTACATCCCCCTCCCCTTAGACTTGACTTCATCTTGGAAGTCACTAGAATAACTGAGGAAACTAGGCTCATAATAAAGTGGTATCCTCCCATGCAGTTGTAGTCTCATCGTACCTATCCCACTAGACCCACACCTAGTCAATCTCTTGGTATTGAAGGCCCAAGGTCCTGCGCTCTATGATACGCACGGGCGCTACTGACACCTACCTCTTCTCCTACACCTGTGGTCTATATCACCGTACCCTAGTGCTCTACCTGGATGTTCTTGACCAATGCATATATTTTTGGATCCTAGTTATGTCACTAACTTTAGGCTTGAAAATAGGTGTCTTACCCTGATTAACAGGGTTCTGAGCGTACTCTCTCCAATGACTTCTGTGTACACCACATCCATAGAATGTACCCGGTCCTCTCCACTGAGCAGATAATCCTATAGGTGGCCTAGTAGTACATGTTAAAGAACCTGATGATCCTGTCATAGATCTTTGTGGATGTTGCGGTGAACATAATCCTACCGACTGTGATTGAGGTGGAGCATATATCCTTTTGGGCCGCCTAGATAGAGGTCTCATTATATGCCCTCTCTGAGCATCTGGTGCTGTGGAGGTCGAAAGGGTGGTCAAGTTTGCTATTTTTGCTACTAAGGAGGTGAAGGAGGCCAGAAGGAATAATGTGTTGAAGTACACCACAAGGAGGAGGAGCTGATCTCCTCAACCAACTATCCTACATCTATTGTATATGGTTCCTCACAATGTCACGATCCTATTGAGTCTTCCCCCAGGTTCTTCTGATATGAAGGACTTCTCCACGACCTTTGATAGTGTCTGCGGGAAATGAATGTGCACTACCCCACCCAAGTCTAAGTTCATACCCTTGATGACCTTATGAACTCAAACCTTCTCATCCTGCATGAAGTCTGGATACTGAATCAGATCCAGAAACCAACCCTCATACTCTTCTACCGTCATAGAGGTTTTTCGTAGATCATGAAACTCATTGATCTACTCTTGAATGAATCTCTTGGATATATATCTACTCCTGAAGTGCTCCTCGAATAGCTCCCAAGTGAATGTCTCAGAATCTACATTGAGCTTCTGCTCCTCAGTTCTCTACCAAACTCCAGCTCCGTCTCTCAGAAGGTGGATGGCAACACGAGATTTCATGTTGCTAGAATAAGGGCATAGCTTGAAGCATCCACTCAAGCTAACCAACCATGCCTCAACCTAAAATCCACCTGTGTCTCCAGCAAAATGAGGTGGGTATGACTTCAGTATCTCTCTAATGTGGTCCACTGGAGTCAACTGTTAGCCTCTAGGCCTCTCAAACTAATCATCTCTCAGCCTAGGGCTCCTAGACCAGTCTCTATGTCCCGTAGCTCTATCTTTGTTCTCCCAAGGATGTGACGCATGCCTAACTGACTCCACGTGGGATTTCTTTTCCCAATCCTCATCATTGTGATGAGAAGGTGCATGAGCTTCCACTGATGGATCTCTTTTCTATTTGTTAGGTCGCCCTCCTAAATATCCTCCACGTATAGCGGCATTAACATCCTGTAGTGTCTATAATATCTGAGGTAAAATAGCTGCTACAACATGATCTTGGGGTGGTAGGTATAGATCCACATGTAGAAACCCCTCATCTAGTTCGTGCCTCCTGCACAGACCAAGACGGGATTTATTTTATCATCA
Organism: Taxus chinensis; assembly: GCA_019776745.2. Classification (NCBI taxonomy): domain Eukaryota; kingdom Viridiplantae; phylum Streptophyta; class Pinopsida; order Cupressales; family Taxaceae; genus Taxus; species Taxus chinensis. The sequence continues at coordinate 365,497,169 of CM034155.1, forward strand.
TCTAAGTTTTAATTTCAATTTTCTAAGTTTTCTATGTTTAACAAAATAGCATACAATGTTTTGTGTTCTAGGTTTAGAGTTATGCTATGTTTTCTTATTTATGTTCCATGTTTTCAAGTGTGCATGGGTCCAAGAGTTGAACCCATGGCTCTAATACCAAGTGTAATGCCCACAATTTTACCCACACGAAACCCAAGACAACATGAAAGTAAAATTAGAAAAATTACTGAATAATTTTTTTTATAATTCTGGTTACATCGTTAGCCTAAACCTCGGTTAACACACGATCACATCAACTAACAATTAAATTATACTATTCATTTTCTAGTTTGGTTTAAAAGTCTCCATTTCTATAATCCTCATTTAATTTAATAATGCGGTTCAAAAGTCATTTGATAATTTATTCTATTTTAGGGCTAAGTCTAATTCACCCTCCTAATGATTAAACAAAATTAAATTAAATTCCTATAATCACATTGCCTAATTAGTAAGGAGTTATTAATTTAATTTATTACAAGGTCATGGGATTTTTTATTTTTAAAAGTCACTAAATAAATCATCATGGGTATCTAATTAAAGTTAGTTTCTACACCACAAGTAAGTGGTCCCATTCAAACTTGACCCATGCATTTGAATGATGATTTCGCCTAAATCTCACCTAAATTTTGTAGGGAACATTCCTAGCCATTGGATGGGATCAATCTAAGCCATTGGATCTAAGGATTTCAAACAACCCTAATCATCTCTATGGAGGTATTTTATTGAATCATTTTACTCATTTCCTCGTTTTTGTTTTGCAGGTTTAGGGAAGGAGAAAGAGACGGAAACCATGGATGAATAATGGAGCTTGGATGGATGCTCCCATTATATATATATATATATATATATATTATATATACATACACACATACACACACACATATATGTTTGCTATTAGACAGTTATTGACAGGATTTGCACACACATTTTAGCTTGACAGATGTTTTACCACACACTTCATAGGGTTAGACACACATTTCATTACTTGTAGTAATTACATTCATGTGTGTGAGAAACAATGTCTATATTAAACGTATTTACACACACATGGCACAATTTGCCCCTTTTAATAGATCTGGTTTTCAAGTAAAGAATACACACATTTTTTCTTTTAAGTATATATCTCCATCTATATATATATATATATATATATATATATATATATATATATATTTCTAGAACCATGCAAACATAGGGCCATGGCCTAAAGACAATGGAGACTGTGTTTAAACAAAGAATTGTCGACTGTGCAAAAAAACCCGTGGCCGGTTATAATAACAAGGTTTTATTAATATGAGGGGGAGGGTCGCCAACCCCACCCCCATCCCATATTAAAATGGGATGGGGTGGGTTCAGAGACCTCCCCTTCCCCCCCTGCCCCCCCTCGTCCCTTACATATAAAACAAATAAAGACAAGCCAAACCTTGGCCGTGGCCCATCGGCCTTGCAAACTTATTTATTATGATTTTTTATTTTAAAATTTTCTTTTATTTTGTTTTATTAATATAATTATTAACATATATATTAATAGGTATTATAATATTATATATATTTCACCCTTATTATTAAATTTCAATAATATAAATTTATTAATGATATTAAAATATTCGAACTAATTCAAATTCCCCCCTTTTTATAATTTAATAATAACATTATAAAATTTTATTTATTAATTCTATTTCCAACAAGTATAAAACTATATTATATTCGATAGATCTTTAAGTTTATAATAATTTCATATGATCAAATATAACTATGATTTATATGTAACAATATTTTCCTTTTCTCTACTTAGTTTGAGGGATCATATTGATTTATACAGAAATGAACTTGGGAAATATTAGTAAAAATTCCTTAATCAATCTACTATGTTTTGCAAGAGAAGATTTATTTCCCTATTCTAAGAACCTATAACTTCTTCCTTTCCTTCAACAATGCTAAAAAAACAAGAATAGTTTTATTACTACCATATGCCTTTCATTCAATACACCAAAAGTAACTATTTCTTTCTTTCACAAGATACAAGTGACATCAATTTCATTAGGTAATTTATAACAAGAATTCCCAATATTTAAAAAAATGAACATGGCACATTTTCAAGGAAAAGAAACCACTTAAATTGAAATCAAGGTTATTTTCATTTAAACTCATTTCAAACTTTCTAACTTACCAACAACAATGTAAAATTTTGATAGTTTCCTTTCACAAAACTAGGTCATTTCAAAATGTAATTTTCTCATTCAAGCATTCTTAGAAGAGTCTACAATATATAGGGATTTCCAAGTAATAAAATAACTTTCTTTCAAGCTTAAAAATTTACAATCATCCACTCAAAGTGGGGATAATAAAATTAACAAATGACCACATAAAATATTTCAACAAGGCCGAAATAGAAGTCTTCTTGCATGTCATATCCCAACTTGAATTTCCATCATGCATTCTTTAATCTTTCACAAGGATCACAATACAAAGGAAGGGGGAGTAGGAAACAATCTCCACCGAACCTTAATCTATTAAGAGGAGAAGTCATCCCCTTAATGGCCCCTGAGCCTTAACCAAAGAGCCATGAGGGATATTGAGCAAAATTTGACAACTTTTCAACAAACATGGCTTCCACAAAACAACATACATTTCAAAATATTCAACACAACTAAAAATAACATACTCAACAAGTTTTATAACTTTTCAACCAAAACATAGGTTTGATACCAAACCAAATGGAGCAAGTACTATGGGAAACCAACTCCTTTTACCTCCCAAGTGAAGTGGGATTTTCACCCTATGCCTCCAAGTGCACAAAAAAATAACACAATATTTTTATCTCTCCCTTGCAAGTTTGCAACAATATGACCATGATTTCCTTTTCACTCCCCATAGGTGAAACTCTCAATCACACTCCCACCAAATTCATCCTCACAAAACTCCCTTTTCCCTCCCCAATGGTCCCATAAGTCCATCTCCCACACCCAGCTTAAGGCATACTACCCAACCACACAAAAGAACATACACAAAATTCAAACAAACTTAACAAGCACAATATTTCCACATCAACAAACATACTAAACAAAAAAAGGTGGAGACCCTACCTCTTCATCAAGCTCAAACAAAACTTCACTTCACAAGTCTTTCACGTCTCCAAGCCACGAAATTCCCCAAAAGAAACCCCAATATGCTCCCAATTTTAAAAATGCAAAGGAAGAAAATGAAAATGTAACCCCCATTCCATTACAATCTATCAATAAATAGAAATGGAATGTAAGGATGATAACATGGCTCCATGTAGGATGAAACTTCATCATTCATCCATTCTCACACTCAAGTCAAAAGACCATGACCAAGACACTAAATGAGCATGTAAAAACTATGACAACCCACATGGCACACAAACTTGCACACCATTCCTTCTAAGGACAAAATTTATTGTGAAAATAAGGGGTAACTATTATCACCCTTTTACACTCCAAAAAGGATAAATAAGTAAAAAATAAACACCCCAACCCACAGGTATGGTTTTTGGGTAAACTTAAGAGGCATGGGAGAAGTTTAGCTTGTCCCATAAGCCTCTAAAAATGCCTCCCAAGTCAAAATCCGAATTTTGAAGTTGGGGTAGATTAAATCACACACAAACCAACACAAATCTCACTTACAAAAAGGACCACCTAACCTCATAATTATCTATTTGCCACATCTCTATTTTAGTTAACCAAATAAGAAGGATTGACCTGATTAAAACACATTATTACTTGCTAATAAAGTGACAAAAATTTCCAAAAAAATTAAATACATATAACAAAAATAAAGAACATACCAAAATTAGAAAAAAAAGGGAAAGCATTTCACCCCATGGCCACACATGTGAGGTCACCCCCCATGGGAAACCTCCAAACTATGCATGCAACAACAATACAACATAACATTACAAAATTTGTCAAATTTTGGCCACATCGCTCAACACCCAACATCCTTTCGTGGTTGGTCCCTTATCCCCTTTCGATGTATGTGATAAAATGTCCTGCAACACAAACAAAATACCTCTCTGGCCTTTCGGCCATATTAACAACATCGAGGCAATATACATATAAAATCAATAATCATCATTCAACATTAGAAATTCTATTATCCATACAATTAATTCAATTTTGGCATCCATAAAATCATAATTCTAATAAAAACATCCATTCGTATGTTATGCATCTAAAATACGACATGTCAGTATAAAATCAGAATATCGAAATCAACATATACAATTGTCTATCATCATCATCTAGTATGTCATAGTAAAAATGTAAACCACATAATGTCAATAGTCTAAATATCTACATAGTCCATCATCTATTGATCAATGAATCATAATCACAATGTCTATGTATCAGTCCAAAAAAAACATCATAATGCAATATTATCGAAGAGGAGTGGGAACTACATCCCCCTCCCCTTAGACTCGACTTCCTCTTGGAAGTCACTGGAATAGCTGAGGAAACTAGGCTCGTAATAAAGTGGCATCGTCCCATGTGGCTACAGTCTCATTGTACCTATGTCACTAGACCCGTACCTAGTCAATATCATGGCCTCAAAGGCCCAGGGTCCTGCACTCTATGATGCTCATAGGATCCATTGACACCTACCCCATCTCTTGCACTTGTGGTCTCTATCACCATGTCATGGTGCTCTTTCTGGAGGTTCTCGACTGCTACATATATCCTATGGCTCGTAGCCATATCACCAACCATAGGCTCGTAAATATGTGTCTTACCCTGATTAACAATTTTCTAAGGGAACTCTCTCCAACGATGTTTTTGCACACCACATCCTTAGCAAGTACTTGGTCCTCGCCACTAAGCAGATAGTCATCCAGGTCACCCAGTAGTAAGTGTTGAATAACCTGATGATCCTGTTATAAATCTTTATGGTTGTTTTGGTGGACATACTCCTACCGACTATGCTCAAGGTGAATCTTTTGTCCTATTGGGCCCCTTAGCTAGAGGTCTCAAACTCTGAGCATATGGTGTTGTGGAGGTCGAAAGGGTGGTCGACCTCCACATATATTAAGGATCAATACTATAGCAATAAACTACAACAATTATTCAATAGAACTCACTACCCGTGTGATCCACAAACAGATCTCAACTTGACCATAAAGGTTTCAACTGAACCCTATATTATAAGTCTATCAATTACAGTTGATACTATCGATCAAACATATAATTATTACTCTTATTGACGATCAAATAAAGACACTGTAGGAAATAAATAAAAGAATAAAGCATGATATCTTACATTACAAGATCATGGGTTTGAACTCATAGAGGTTAAGAATCCCCTTAACACATTCTTCGATATGTTTACACTATAACCAGTTTTAAATGTATTGCAATAATATTACAAAAATTCAGTCACATATTTATAATTCAAAAAGAAAGAACTAGATAGAATATCGATTCAGATTTCAATATGAACAAGGGTTTCAACTATTAAATAATAATAACAACCTCATAGGTTGAATTGTTAACCAAAGTTTGAGTAAGTCATCCAATATCAAAATGAACATCCCAGAGGAAGTATCCTAACAAGACAAAGAACCAAATGATACCCCCTTCTTTTATCGATATTTATGCCAATCCAGAAAGGGTGTTGAATTTAAATAAAGAAACAATGACTTGAATCATAAAATATGAAATTGAAATTTTATAACATTACAAGAAACCTTTTCTCCTCTGGGAAGTACAAAAACACCAAACATAAATACCCAGAATTGGTTTAGACACATCTTTAAGTTTAAGAAGTTTCAAACTATGATTCACACAGAAGATGGTTGGTAAGACCAAATCAAAATCTGCTTTGAGTCGACCAGAATGACTACAAACAAACTTTTTTTTAAGGCCTATCTTAATAAGAAAATAGTGCACCCAAAATATTATTTCTCTGTGGATTTTGACCCCACAACCATTAACTCAAGCATTGATATAAAATTATTATTTGCAACCAAATACTCAGTCAACAACAAGATATTCGTTATATCTATTACACAATCATTCACTGAATAATAAATTGCAAATAGAGTTGTTTCCAAACCGATTTAAACCATTCATTTGAATTATAACAAATTAAAAACTAGGAGAAGTGGAAACAACATAATAATCACAAAACCCAAAAATCATAAAGCATTTTCAAGGAAGGGAGGAGTTATTTCTATGAAAAAAATTAAATAGATAAGAATATCGTAATGAGTTAGAACCTATCATGCGTGGTAGAGATCCTTCAAAACGTTTCCAAGATCCCAGAGTTTCCTTCCAAACTTTCGCAATGGATTCCACAAAATATTTGCAATCGAATCCACATAAAACCCATAATATTATTCCCCATCTTCCTTTATAGACTTGGCAATAAATTTCTTGCTCTATTTTTTCCATTTAATGGTAAGATTGCAAATGCAACAAAATTGAATTACCAGTTCGAAAAATAGGAAATCAACATGCAAAGAAATGGAGCTCAAAAATTAAAATGAAAGGTAAAACCAAATCTTTTCCCTTTCCACCATTTCATCTTATCATTTCCAAGGTGGTATTTACTCATCGTTAGATATCATTAATGCCATGATAGACTACTAGTAGCCACCCAAAAACCTGTCAAATGATCGTTTAAACTTAGTATTAACTAGTAGATAAAATAAAAATGACAAACCTTTTAGTAGTTAAAAATAATATGTAAGCCAAAATAGACCGAGACGCTACCAAAAATGGTAGTATATATCATTAAATTCCATATAAATTCACCAAGTACTCCTAAGGAATGGCGTCACTTCCCTTATCTCCAACCCAGCCTTACTAAATACTGACCCACGTTTGTCCTTAGGTTAGGTCAATCTATCCTTAGTTAGGTTTAGGGATTAGGACCCCTTACCAAAAATGCGTCAACCATAGCTTAGGTTGATGTTCAATATAACCACATTTAGCTTGTATAATGTTACGTCCCTTAATAATTAATCTTCACCTTAGATTAGGTTTTAGTAAGGTCTTTATAATATTCCACAAGAACATTTCCCTTTTGAAATTTATCAAATCAAAGAAGACAGATTAATATAAGGAAGCATTCACAAGATGCTACCAGTGACCTCATATTTATATAAGCCTAAGTACGAAGGTATCTCAACAAAAAAAATGAGTCAATTTGACTTAGCAATTATGATCGTTACAACATATCGATCATAGGCATGCCTTGGATCACTGAAACTGATCTGAGGTATGACATTCCTTAAGAAATATAAATGGAATTAGTCCAAGGAACAAATAAATTATCATAACTTTGTGTCTTACCCGCATAATTCCAAAAGACTGCATTTACTTCTTACTAGTTGGGTTCACATAATGTACTGCAAAACTCAATTTAGTGAGTACATGATAATCATTCAACATTAGTACAATTTTTCCAAAGTATGATTAACATCAGATTTAGAAGGTAAATCATATCATCTATATAAAACATGATCAATCAGTTCAGAAGAGTATACCATCTCAGAATAGGAATCACACATCAATGTTTACAAACTTTAGTTACAAAAGCTAGTAAAGATATCAACATGGCAGAGGAATTACAAAATATTTACATTATTTATTTCAAGACAAGTTTACAGCTATGGAATCTATGATCACATCTCTCAAAACTTAAATTCAACATCTTAAGGACGCTTCTTATGCTCATGTTTTTTCTTCCTCTCCATCTCACTCTATGTCTTCTACATGTGCTCATATTAGTGATCCTCAGGTTACACCATTACTACAACCTTTCATATTTGATTGAAATACTAAACAACATGACCTTCTTACTGATATCCTTACTCTTCAATTTATCACTTTACCAGCTACTCATTGTTATCCTCTTTATCAACTAGCAAAGTACCAAGGTCATTCGTATTGTAATTATCATCGAATCAATGGAAATAATGAAAATGATTACCACACTTTAAAATGAAGAATAAAACATCTTGAGTCTCAAGGATTTATCTCATTCACTACATAAAATTCATTACATTGCATTCCCATCTACAAATGATCCATCTCAATGGGTTCCTAAATCTAACTCGTCTATATCTAATGAGCACCATGCCATCACTTCTAATGGTAATTCTACAGCTAGTCAAACACCACCTATGCAACCACCTCTCAAAATCAATCAACCTTAATCTCTTATCAAGTCTTCAGCATCACCATCAATACCACCAGAGATACCACCATTAAATACTTCTAGCCATCCTGGTCCACTTCTATTTCCCATTCATTTTGTTAAAGTAACTACCCCTCGAATCAAGTTGTCTACAACATTGCTACCTCAATGTCCCATCAATTTTGTTAAGGAAACTACTCCTTAAATTGATCCACTTAGTTTATTTTGACTAGACCTCCATCATTCAAAAACTTGGGCAGCATGACATCCATATCCCCCCATCTTAGCATAAAAACTTCTTACATACTTACATTATCACAAAATAGCATTCTTCTAGAATATACATATTACTTCATTACATTGTGAACTCCCACTCACTCATCATACTCATACTAGTGTAGTTATTACCCGATCAAACACTCTCATGCTTCATTTCACACTTGAATGTTGAGATCATACTACACATTAACCCCACACATTGCACACTTCACATTCTACATTACACATTGCATCTTCTACACATCACGTGGTCATATTTCATCACCACACATATTATATACATATTATACTACGCGGTGCACTCACTACCCTATGACACACTCTAGTTCCTTAGTCCATACTTGACTACCGAGGGTTTACAAATCAAATGGACCTTATTATACTTATACCTACGTCATTGAATCTTCTATCATGTGACATCCCTAGGTTAGTGACAAACACTTTAGGATAAATGGTCACCTACTCCATCTTATAGTGGTATACGCTTTAGGCTACATCACCACTCCCAATATTCATATGGTAGTCATGTACACTTTAGGATACATCATCCCTCCTCCTGATCATCTTTTCGTGATCTATGCTTTGGATATAAGGTTCAAGTGCACTCATCCATTGGTCACATATGATCACCACTACACATACATATCACAACGGGTTAGACACAACACACACTTTAACCATTTCCTGATGACGCACACTTGGTTACAATTCATTATTGACTACTGAAGGCACAAGCCAAATACACCTCATTACATACATTTTCATTCACTCGGGGGGCACGCGGCTCTTACCATTAAATTTTGCATTCCATTCCATCTATCCACAACATATTGTATTTATTGGTTTCTTTTACTCTTGCTTGCATTTTCTTATACATGTTCACTTCCTACACATGTTATATATATATATATATATATATATATATATATATTGTATATTAATATATTTAACATACACACATGCACTTTCACGTACTTTTCTATTTATGATCGTAGATACAGGTTTCTTTCACACATCATGGATGTTTGGCTACTACCAGTTCCACAGTGGTTATTGGGGGCATATGCATATGACCACTGTAGGTGTTATTGTTTCATTCTATACTTATCATCTTACTTTATCTATTATACACACTTTTGACATACTAGTTATCTTTCTAACTTTGTATCAGGTGTTTCATGTGCAATTTTTTTTTTGTAGGATATATGCTTCCATCCTTGTATACTACATTGTTTTTTCTTTCATGTCTTTGTTTTCTCTTGTATGTGGGAATTTACCTTTGTTTGGTGTGAAAACTTGTTTGTTTTTATGTGGCCACTATGGACTTGAGTGTATTGTGACATCATGAGTGTTGTCCCATGTTTGCAACCCAATTTTTGTGGTCTTTGATTACTTTCTTGTGGTTTACTTTATTTCTATGTTATACACTATTTGCATAGCTTACACTCATCCTTTACATCCATGTTCGTTTATAATAACACTTGTTTCTATCCACTTGTTTACATGCACCTTGGTTTCTATCAAGTGTGTTCCCTTTCCCCTGTAGGGAACAATTTGCGTAGTCAGTCCTCTTTTGGGGTCGCATTATCCTATCAGCGACGTCGGATGTGCCCGCAAAGGGGGGAACTATTTTGGTTTTACACATTACACATCACTTTCTACTAGTATATTTCAGTTCAAATTTCCTTCCTTGACATTGTGGGTTACATATAACGAGTGGGTTCAGATCAGTCTATGATCCCCATACACAACGGATTTTATACTACAGGGTGTCCTTAGCATGCAGGAGTAGTTAAAGGTTGCAGGATAAAACATAACTTCCTCTCTACACTTCCATAGTGTCGAATCACCCAAAAAATAGATAGTGCAAAGATCTCTTCATTAATCTCAGGAAGCAGTTACAGGTTGGAGAATAACATAGATTTCTCCCTACACTTCTTCGGCCAGTGGCATGAGATTTCCCAAAAAACTCGCACTTCACCAAAATGTATAGGATCCTTTTCTACACCCTTTTTCTTGACATCAAGTAGGTGCACATGTTCTTTTTACATTTTTGTAATATTTCCATTACATACTTTTTACATGCATATTTACACGTTTTTTTACACATATGCATGGGTATTTGACTTCTTGATTATCTTCTCCTTTGCAAGTTCCTCTATATGGGAAGCAAGCAGTCCACAACAACAATGTTAACAATGACACGAACAACAAAATTTTTTGGTTGCACACACCTCATACTAACATGTTGGTACATAACAAACATTGACAACTACACACATGTGTTTTTTCCCTAGATTCACTCTCATCACTTTTACTCTTTTGCATCTTTAGTCTCTATGATCCATCTTTTTATCACACCATGATTTTTCTGGTCCATTGGCACACATTCTACATCACTCTTTATGGAAATCAAGTACACATCTCTATCTACTTTATGTTACCAAGTGTTGCGCTCACTAATATAAAGTGGGGGGAAATTTAGACACAAAATCACACATTTTGGGTATTATGTAGTCCCAGTATCATACTACTATCCATATGGTTTTTGAGTGAAGAAATTACTAATTAACCCATGTCCTTTGGCCATTTTACTTTACTTTCTATCATCACTTATGATCTCACATGCACTCACCCAGTCAATTTTTCCATTTTGCATCATTTTATCCTTGAATAGGGAATTTGGGCCAGTACTTGGGTGCCCTGGTCTCTCTCAGGGAACCTTGATCCTTTTCCCGCCTTTTCTCCATCTTTTGGGTACTTTTTGGCTATTTGAGATTTCCATATTTTTAGTTGTCAGCCTTTTCGAGGTTGATTATGAAATCAAAGAAAGAGAACCATATAAATACAAAGTTATGAGACCATAGTGAGGGACCAAGCACGTAACACTACTACCACCACCTAAGGTTGCATCCATCAAGAGCTTCATTTACATCCATCTATCTTCAACACAAGGGATAAATGTTGGTTCATCTACATCAAACTTCATAGGAGGGGAGTATTCATTCTATACCATGCACCATCTATTCAATTTTTACATCTATTTATTTTTTTCTAATTCACAACGTGCAACTGGAACAAGAGAACACCGGGCACCATTTTCACACACACACACACACACACACCTAGAATTACATTTGGGTCTGTAATGTAGTGCAACAATCAGTTAGTAAGTCTAATTTTATGGCTGTTGAGTTCAGTCCAACCCCTTCATATGCATATTTATCTTTTAGGGTTTTGATCCCTATTTTGAGGTTTTACAAGTCTCTTCTTCATCACTGATTACCAATGACATTTGGAACATTACAACAAAACACATGCGACAAGAAACGAAGACCAATGATCATTTAGTGACCCTATCATTTTGGTTTTTGGACCTCCAACATAAACTAGGGCACCCATAACTCAGACTAAAGTGCCTCAAGCACCCTGATCCTTTCCCAGGTGCCCTAGTCCACTCACTTTTCTTAGATATGTACCTTCATAGGCCTCGACACAGTCAGTTCCTCCTCCTATTTTCCCAGTCAGCTCTACAACATAGTCTAAAAAGCTCACCAAATCAGTTAAGATCCTTCTAACCCTACTTGTTAAGTAGGGTTTCACATTTTCATTTACTTAGTTGTTTGGGTCATTTACTATATCTACACATAACATTCTAGATTAAAATATGATAGGTCTATATATCCCATTTTATTTTAATTAATTTTCCAATTTTCCTATCTTAAGTTTATCCCATCCCATCATTATTTTATCTATGATTATCCACCCTAATTACATTTATTCATTCATAAACATGCTTATCACCTTAATTACATCCCTAAATCCTTCTGTTATCTTCCCTATACTTATCACCTATCTAAATTTAATGTTATCAACCATCCAACCAATCCTTCTTATCCCTATGTAACCCTAACCTGCTAAATCAACTCGAAACCCTAATTTAACCTTAATAGAGATTCATCTATCAAATTTTACAGCATCCCCATAATCCAAATCAATGGTCCTCCACAGTCGACAATGATCCTACCAGGGTTCTAGTGACCCTATAAGTACATAAACACCTCTCCTCTTTAAAGAGGATGAAACTTTTGAGATATGACTTCTACCGAGATTTTGCATATTACTTTTCTTTTTGTGAGCTGCCATCAAAATCTTGAAGTCATCTTCGATCCCTTGCTTATCATTTTTTGAGATCTAAATCTTGGATTTTGTTTGGAGACCTAGCTTTATTTCATCAATTCTTCATCATATTTTGCAAGCTCGTTTGTCATCTTGGAGCTCTGTCGTCATATCAACCATCCTTCTTTCTTTCTCATAGCCCCTTTACCATCTATCAATCATCACCAAACCCTAATTTAGCCTCCGTCACCATTTATTCTTCCCTATTCACCATTAACCTGATCTGCATCCATTTTTTCATGTATTTTTTCCCCTCTGTCATTTATTTCTCTTTTTTGTAACATCCAAATCTTTCTATTTTTCTTATATTTCCCCTTTAAATCTCTCTTTCTTGCCATAATCGCCATCAACTTCCTCTATCTTCCTTTGATCATTGTCTACTCTCTTATCCCTAACCACATCTTCCTTTTTCGAGATCTTTTTGCTTCCTATGTTTCTATACCAAATCCAGGACATATTTATCATTCAAAAAGTTGTTTTAGATCTGTTGTTTCCAGCCTCTAGATCTTATTTATTCTAAATAATCGTCAACTATCTCAAGTAACCGTCAATACTATCTGGTTTTCTTCCTTTTACCTTAATTTATCATTATCATATCTCTTCTTGTTACTATATCTCTAGATTTATTCTCTACTTATTTCTTGCATGTTGTCTATCTTTTGCTTTCGATCAATATGTATAAGCAAATTTGGATGACATCCTTCCTAGGTAGTTCATCACTTCTTAGGATTGACTTAGTAAGGAAGCCCACTATAGAATCTACTAATCCTTTTCTTGTCAAGGTATCATTTATGTTGTGAAGGTTACCATGCTCATTATGGAAAGGATTTTTTCACCCATATTTCATCCTCATTATTATCACACATTAGAGGTATCCTTAAACCCTCCCATATTTTGAGGTTCTTGTTTTCTTGCACACTATTTCATTAACTTAGAACAAAAGTGAAAAACTCATCAAACATTAATTTAACCCTGATGGGGTCTTATGTCTTGAGTTTTACATAATCCCCATCATCCAAATCAACAGCCCTCCGCAGTCGACAATGAACCTATCGGAGGGTCAGTGACCCTATAAATGCATCATCATCCCCCTACTCAAAGAGGATGAAACTTTGGAGATATGACTTCTAGCAAGATTTTTCATATTTCTTTTATTATTGTTAGCTTCCATCAAAATCTTGAAGTCATCTTGGATCCCTTGTGTAACATTTTTATAGATATGAAGTTTGAAGTTCATTTGGAGGCCTAGATTTTTTTCATCATCTTTTTAAGGCTCATTTATCATCATGGATATGTTTCATCATATCAACCATCCTTATTTATTTCTTCCATCCCTTTTACCATCTATCAACCAAAAATAAAACAAATTCATCCTTGGTAACTATCAATTATATTGTGTTCTCCATCAACCCAATCTGTATAAATTATTTTTCTATCATTGTGTCCCATCAAACATCTACTTTTTAGTCTTTGTAATATCCAGATCTTTTTGTCTTTGTATTTTTATTATCTGGCCCCTTTAGATCTCAATTTATTTCTGTTGAGTTGTGAAGATTAATTACTTCATTTTAGCATGCAATTGGAACTTGCTGGAAAATACAGTAACCAACATCTGTTAAGGTCATACCAGCATCAGTCAGGGCAGACCGACATCAGTCATGGCAGACTGGCATCGGTTAAGAGAAAGTAGGAACGATGACGGTTAGGCATAACCGGCGTCAGTTACCTGTGCAATGAAGTTTTAATTTACTCTCAGGAATTATATCTATTTTTAGCATTAAAATATATTTATTAATTTTAATTACATGGCTAAGTGCCCTAAGTCTATAAATGACTATATAAGCATAAAATCTAGGGTTTAGAAGTAAGTGTATGATCATAATTACAAGATAATTATGTGAGAGATAATTCTTGGTGAAGAAGAAAAAGCTTGATGGAAAGAAAGTACTGAACATCTGAGAGGTGTGGAAGATTGTAAATATTCATTGTATATCTTGTCAAAGCTTTGGATAATAGATTGGCTTGTTTCTTGGTGGATGTATCCCACACTGGGTGAACCACATTAAATCTAGTGTTGATTTATGTCTCTTTTTTTGTATATTTCTTCTGGTAGAATATCTGCTTTTATTTGCATGTATGCTTAGATATGATATATTGTCTATACAACCGGTGTACTAATCCCAACAATTTCCACAAACACCATTGACTTCCTGTATTACTTTGATCATCATTGACTCTCTCTACCCTAACCACATTTGCCTTATTTCTTGGTTTTTTCTGCTTAATGTTTTTCTATACAAGATACATGACATATTCAACATCCAAAAATATATTCCATATCTGCTATTTCCAACCTCCATATCTTCTCTATTCTCAATCGCCGTCGAATGTCTCGGGTATTTTTTGACCCTATTTAGTTTTCTTACTTTTACCTTAATTTATCATTATCAGATCTCTTTTTGTTGGTACATCTCTACATTTTTACAGTGTTTATTTCTTACATGTTGTCTATCTTTCATTTTAAATCAATCATTCTAATAAAAGTGGTCTGACATCCTTCCTAGGAAGTTCATCACTTCTCAGGACTGACTTAGGGAGGATTCCAACATATAATGTACTAATCCTTTTATTTTCTAGTTGTCATTTGTATTGTGTAGTTTACCAATCTCACTCCAGAAAGGATTTATGTGCCCATATTTCATCCTCATCAATATCACACATTGGAGGTAGCCTTAAACCCTCCCATATTTAGAGTTTCTTGTTTTCTTGAATACCATTTAATAAACTTAGAATAGGAGGAAAAATATTTCCAAACATTCTGGCACACCCGATGGGAGGCTACCGTCTTCTTTGGTGAGTCCCATATTTATTTTTAATTTCTATTCTATATTCTATATTTCTCTTTCAACTAATTCTGCAAGTTGGAGTTTATCACTTACATGTTTAGGGGTCTTAATTCTTTCTCAACAACACATATCTAATTTATAAAATGGAAAATAATTATCCATGTATTCTTCTTTTGATCCTTATTTTCTCCTTTCTTGCATCACTCTTCCCTTTCTTTATTTGCTTATTCTCATCAAGCATCACATTTGGGCTTTGGATCTAATACAAACCTTCTCATAACTATTTGATCACATAACTTAAGTAGGTGTTAAATATTTTTCATTCACACTTCTTTACACACATAAAATCTACACATCTAAACAATTCCCAATAGGTGGAGCTATTTGGTTTTCTCACCCATTAAGGAGGTCACCACGGTGTCTTAGTTGTGTAACAATTTTTTTGACTATTGGTATATCAACTAAGTGTCTGACACCCTTATCACTATGATGTTTGAAGTGTCGAGGGTAGGCCCATATATCAAGCCATGTACCAATAGGCATCACAATTTTTTTCCTTAGGTATCTTTAGGTATATCAATGATTCCATCCTTAAACACACCTAAAACAATCCATAGAACAACCATTTCTTTAGGTTCCTTTGAGCCTCTTCCCCTCTTCACATTTCTATAAATAAACAAGATAAATAAAATTTTGTTGCTTGACTTATTTGTTGTATTAATAGTTTGCATAGGATTTTACTTGTTTATTTCATGCCCATTGTTACTCATTCTCGATCTAAAATAATAGAACAATCAACTTCTACTAACAATATCCCCACCTAAAACAATCCCTCACAACAAACATCTGCACTTTCTCTTATTTCTTCCATACCTTTGATCACTTTATATTTTTTCTCCCAACCCATTATTTCTGAAATTCCTCCTCATGAACCTCATATGATACAAATAAATCCCCATGTAGAAACCAATCCCTTTGTCGACCATCACTCCATTCCTTTTGAACTAGAAACACCTTCTTCTGCTACTTCCTTAGAAACATCTGGACCTCCCACTATCCCTCATGGATGCTTGGAGTTTCAAGAACTCCTTGATGCTAACACCATCACCCTATATAAATAATAAACTCATAAATCCACTAATATTCCTATCAATGGACACTCTCTTCAAAAAAATTATGATTATCCCCCACAATCTGAATCCACTAAGGTTCTTACTTCCCAAATTTTTATCATCTTCCCTAGGGTCATAAATGAGCTAGAATTAGCCCAAAATAAACATGTCCATCATGATTCTTATATTGTGGTTCCCTAAACCCATTAGTCTAAAAATTTGGTGGTTCCTATCCCATCTAATCTTCCACGCATCAATACAATCCATACATCTTCTATTCATATTCCTGCCACATCTCTTGTTATCATCAACACTCCTTACCAAACACTTCAAGATTCCAACATACCTCCTCCACCACCCGAGTAAGAAATTCAAATCTCGATGCCCCTTTTCACATCCCATGTCCATACCAATGATGATATCTTACAAATTTTTGGTGAGAAAAAAATGAAAGGAGGGAATTAGGAAATGAAGTATTGTTTATGAGTAAGGCCATCTGTAGAGTCACAACCCCAATAATGGAGTATTCTCACATTAAATTATAATAAAACAACATTGAAGTCAGTGGGACCAATGAATTAAATATACAAAGTTCCTTAGATTCTCTATCAAAATGCAACGTTTTCGTTTTCCACGAACTATGGCTTGCCAAGTGCATAAAAGAGAGACTAGAAGAATATCTTTAAGAAAAAGGCAATTGAAAAAATGTCATTTTATAATTCTTTGATATGTAAAATTAAGTGTCTTCACCAACGTTGATGAGGATACACCCCTTTAAATTAAATGGTACGGTTCCCATTATTGAATGATAGCTAATATACTCCTATATAAGTGTTTTGGGTTTTCCAAATACGCTGAGGATCACACAGGAACACTCCACTGAACCTGTCGAAAAGTGCTTGTATGGGATACAAGGGAGTAAATTACAGCGATGAGGGGTGAAGGAGGGAAATTAGGAAATGAAGGTTATTGTTATGAGTAGGCCATCTGTAGAGTTCACACCCAATAATTGGAGTATTCTCACATTAAATATATAATAAAACAACATTGAAGTCAGTGGGACCAATGAATTAAATATACAAAGTTCCTTAGATTCATCTATCAAAGATGCAAAGTTCTTTTCCAAAACTATGCTTGCAAAGTGCATAAAAGAGAGACATAGAAGAATACTTAAGAAAAGAGGAATTGAAAAAATGTACATTTTATTTCAGGTGCATTGATTATACAAATCTCAACAACAAAAATTCACAATTGATACAATGGATATGCTATAAAAATCTAGCATTTTTCAGATTCCTTTGGAATGGAGAATCCATCCCAATTTATAGCCTTGTAAATTGACCTTTCATATCCCTTTGCATGAGTCTTCATGTTCCTCTTCCACTTGTGACCTTTTAATTCCCCTAGAAGAGACAAATTTAGTATGTCTCTTATAATTTTGAGAGAATAATTTTACAAATTACAAATATTGTCACTTAAGTGAATAGGACAAAATACCATAATTATTTATCTCTACATTTCTCCATTGAAATCTCAGTGCCCCTTTTCACATCCCATGTCCATGTCAATGATGTTACCTTACAACCTATTGGTGAGAAAAAAATTCATCAATATATCAAATTAGGCATCTTCTACAATTTTCATGAGGTTACACCCCTCTACTTTGAAAGGTGCAGCTCCCATTATTGAATGATAACTAATATACTCCTATATAAGTGTTTTGGGTTATCAAAATGCCGAGGATCACACAAGAACACTATATTGAACCTATTCTAAAGTACTTGTATGGGATACAAGGGAGGAAATTATATTGATGAGGGGTGAAGGAGTGAAATTAGGAAAGGAAGGTTATTGTTGTGAGAAGGCCAACTGCAGAGTTCACACCTAATAACTAGAATAGTTTCACATTAAATATATAAGAAAGAAAAAATGAAATTAGTGGGACCAATGAATTAAATATATAAAGTTCATTAGATTCATCTATCAAGGATGTAAAGTTATTTTCCAATTATATTCTTGCAAAGGACATAAAAGATAGAAGTAGAAGAATATTTAAGAAAAGATGAATGGAAAAATGTAGCATTTATTTCATGTGCATTGATTACACAAAGCTCAACAAAAATTAACAATTGCTACAACATAGATGTTATAAAAATTTAGCATTTTGAGGATCTTTTGGAATGGATAAGCCATCCCAACTTATATCCTTGTGAATTGTCCTTTCATTTCCCTCTGCATGACTCTTTGTAGTCACAAAATCTTGCACATTAGGCATTATTTATCCCAGTTTTCATACTATTATTTAGAGGGTTATTGAGTGAATAAAGTACAAATTAATCCCGCCTTTTGGCCATCTTTTTTACCTTTTATTTCACTACTCCCACACATTTTTATAGACATTCCTAGCTATTTTTTCATTGTCCTGCCATTTTAGCCTTAATCGAGGCGCCCCGGTCCAACCTTGGGTGCCCTGATCCTTTCATAACTTTCCCACTTTTTTTAAGGATCTTTCTAGCCATTTTTTGGTCTTTATATTTTTACTAGTCAGCCTTGTTGGGATTAATTATGAAATTGGAGCAAGAGAACCTTATAAATATAAAGTTATGATACCATAATGAGGTTCCTAACATCACTCACTACTATCACTCCATCTAGAGTTGCATCACTTACATCCACATATTACCATGCATCAAGGCTAGGAGATATACATCAATACACACAACATAGGGGGAGGGATTCTATTCTATTCCATGCACACATGCTAGTACATTTTATATAGTTATTATTGCTCGCTACTTCACAAAGTGCAAATGTGTAATGCCCGCTAAAACAACCAATCGAGACCCAAGAATAGCTTAGGTTTAGATAGAAAAATTATGGAATTTTTTTTTTGAAAATTGTGTCCACTACCAGGCTTCAAGCAACAGTTGTCGCAGCAAAGGTTCAAAGTCAACTATAATCTAATAAATGAAATTTTCCCATTGTAACAAACATTAGATCCACATTACAAAATTAAAGAGTATAATTAATCCCAATATAGTTAAATTTCTCTTAGGTGTTAATTTAATAAATAATTAAATTAACACTATATTTAAATGTTCCTTAATTAATTTTAGAGGGTCAAAGGGGCCAAAACAATTAAATGCCCAAGGTATTTAATTTTACTAGGTCTAAACAATAACCAAGGTTCTTATTTACATGGGATAGAAAACATTCTCTTATCCCCTAACGTGACCCTTCAAAAAGGTCAACCCATGCTGTAGAGTTAAACATTTAAGTTAAAAAGGGGTAATTTCCCACTTACCCACTCTCAGACTCATCTTTACACTTCAACCTGATTTTTCACATATTTAATGCACACTTAAGGTTTCTTGAAAACATTTCCATTAGATAGGAAATTTCTTCCCCTTTCCAATGATATAAATAAGTCCTCCTAACTCCTCATATTTCTTAAGTTACAGGCCAGTGGGCCTAGGGAGGAAATTTTTCCCAAAGGCAGGCCTACGGGCCTAGGGAAGAAAATTTTCCCAAAGGTGGGCCTGCGGGCCTGGGGAAGAAAATTTTCCCAAGGCGAGCTTGCGGGCCTAGGGAAGAAAATTTTCCCAAAGGCGGGCCTGCGGGCCTGGGGAAGAAAATTTTCCCAAAGGCGCAAGGGACACGTGGCACGTTTTTAAGCCCACATGGGAAGGTGGGTCATCGGAGGTAATTTGGATTTTAACTCTTTTTGTTTAAAAGGGAAAAAAGGTTCAAAAACCCCCGCGCCTCCGCCGATGCCTAGAGATGCCACATGTCATGCCCAAAATTTCAAGCAGGGAAGTGGACTGTCGGGGAAAACTTAGAAATGTTGGATTTTTTGTTAAAAAGTGCAAAGGTTAAAAACAACCCATGCCTCCGCCGACAGCTAAGTGAAGCCACGTGTCAGTCCAACAGTGACCTGTGGAAAGGTGGGCCTAGTGGGGAAACTTAGGAATTTTTTCCAACCTTTTTCCAAAAGCGATAAGGTCTAAAACCATCCGCGCCTCTACGATGCATAAAGAAGCCACGTGGTAGACCCTCATTGGCTAGGCGGGGAAGTGGGCCGGCGGGGAGACCTAGAAATTTTCAGCCTTTTTCTATTTTCAGAATGTAAAGTTTAAAGGTGCGGGCCCGTGAACCCGCTGAAGTACTCTTTTTCCAAAAGTGAAGGATGTGGGGCTATGGGACCATGGAAGAACTTGTGAATTTTTGATTTTTGTAAAAAGTTCCCTAAGTAATTTTGGGGCCCGCAGATCTGATTTACAAAAATTTCCCTTTTTTTTTTGAAACCCAATGGAGTAAAAACTTCATAAGGCCATAATTTTAAACTGGAAGCTCAGATTTGGATTAATAAGGACTTTTTGGAAAGGGTTCGAAATCCTCTTTACATAGAAAGCACAAAATATTACTTTAAACAAACTTAGATGGGTAAAATTTAAGAAAACGTCTTTCCTACCATTAAAACGTGAATCAAACTTTTTCAACTAAAAGATTTGATTCGATCTGCCATTCTTTCTTCTTCAACATGCCAAACAAACATGAGAGTTGTACTTGAAGGATTTCAAATGGATTGCAAGGATAAAAATTATTAACGATTGAGATTACAATATGAATTTCTTTCTCTTAGACTGTGAAACTGCATTATTATGCCTCTTGCTCGATTAAAGATGAACTGTGTAAATTACAAGGGCAATACAAATTATTTCATGGAATGTGTTTTGATCATCCTTAGTTCATTTTAATATTATATTTTGTCTTTCATTGTTGCAGGGTACTCTGTATGTTTTTCTGATATTTATTTGCAGGTCTTACAAGTGAATCCAAATGGAAAACATACTTAAACCCGAATTGATCTATTTTCATTTACCATACTCTAAATGTTAAGTTCATTTCAATCTAATTTACAATGTTTAACTTTAATTCATTCAATACGTGAAAAGCAAGAATGGAATTCTATTTTCAAAATGTGCCAATCAAATCATATAGAGGAATGCAATAATTTTAACACGGGCATTTCCAGCCTTCAACAGAGAGTTTACAATATACTTACAACAACAAGTTTTAAACAAGAGTAACACCATTTGATGAAAGGTGAATCAACATTCAATTAAATGAAATAATTCCTTTTACACTTATTTTCTGTTTGCCAAAATATGCTTAAAAATAAATCTTTCTCATTCCTTTTTCACATAACTTTCACATCCAAAAACAGAGCAACTTTTCACTACAAATAATATTACAATGTCATCCACTTAAAGTGGGAAATTTTTACAATAAGGAACCCAAGGATAAACTACCAAATTTTCTTCATACACAGCTCCATGAATAGCAACAACAAGAGAGATCCGTCAGATTTCATTTGGTCACAACAAAGAAAAGGGCTATTTCTTTTACAAGGAGAGGCAATGCTCTCCACCCAACCAAGAATTCCAATAAAGAGGGGAATCCATCCTCCTCATTGGCCCCCGAGCCCCAACCACATTACAATAGGAAATGGATTCAACTCATGGCAACAAGACAAGCTTCCACAACACAAAAAGATTTCACAAACATATCACAGTCCAAATAAAATGCAGTTACAACCATAAGAAGGAACAACAACAAAATACTCAGGCTTCATCACACAAAAGCCAAAGGAGAAAGATCTATGGGGGAAGCTTCTTATACCTCCCAATGGGGAATGGGTGACCACCTTAAAAACCCACAAAAATATTCATCTCAAACCCCTACATACTCTTATGCCTCCCCCAAGTACCTCTTATACCTCCACATTCTCTTATGCCTCTCCCAAAAGTAAGAAATGCAAGCTATTTCTTGTCCAAGGTGGAACACCCAACCCAAAATCCCTCCAAAAATAACTCTTTATGCCTCCCCATGCTCTTATCTTCCCCTCAAAAATATCCCCATAGTCTTCTCCTACACCACACCTAGGAAATCTACCCAACCAACCAACAAACATACCAAACATTCAAAAACATTCACAAAAGCACAATACAACAAGAAAACCTTTTTACAAGAGTCAAGCTCCTACCTCTCCATGATAGAGCTTGATCCACAAGTTCAACAACAAGCTTCTTCCAATCCAAACAGTCCCAAAGCACCAAAAAATCCACAAGCATTCAAAATCCTCTAACTCTCTCCAATTGCAAGAGCACCAACCAACATGAAGTAACCCCCATGAAGAAACCCCAAAACAAAAAAGAATTCAAATAAATAGAAAAGGGAGAGAGGAGGATGAGGTGGCTCCATGTAGGATGCCACATCACTCATCCTCAACTCCACCTCACAAGTCAACTTCAAACTCCAAAGAATAATTAAAAAGGTGGGTGAATAAATGACCTTTTTACTTACACACACAATCCAAGTCCACACCCCAAGGACCAAAATTAATTTCATGTAAGAAGGTGCAATAAAAACTTATAACTTGTCTTCCCAAAATACATAATGAGGCCTAATTTTGACTCCCCAACCCATAGGTAGGGTTGGTGTAACAATTTAAGAGGTGTGGGACAAGTTTAACTTGTCCCACAAGCCTCCAAAATCAGCCCCTAAGGACAGATCCGAATTTCAAAAGGAAGGTGGAGTGTTTCACACTCCAAGTTACTTACACATACTTACAATACATAAACCAAGAGCCATCAGCTCTAATAAATGCATTCTTTTGACCCATTTTAATTTATTTACAACATGATTACTCACTAATCTAGCCACAAATAAATAAATAATAAAGGGGAAAATACAACACTAAAAATCACATACTAAAATTAAACAAAAGAACTAAATAAAAGAATACACATAACCCCTTGGTCACATTTAAAGGTGATCCCCCCATGGGAACCCCTAACAACAAACAAACAAACATACAAACAAATACACATTGCCATGGTGACCCTTGTTGAATTCATCTAGGATTCCAATGTGGTTGGTCTCCAATCCCCCGATGTTTGTTGTGACATGTTTACCTACAAAACACAAATACCTCCTTCGGCCTTGTGGCCACATCAAAATCATCCAAAATAAATATACAATATAACTTCCAAAATCATCTATATATGAATCAAAACATCATCAAGCAAGTATTGACATCATTTACAATTTCATCAATAACCATATGATCATAGAATTAGTTCAATTATCTAGGTCTACTCAAAATGACAAAATAACACATGTCCAAAATACATACATACATACATACATACATACATACATACATACATATAACCATGTCAATCAGCATATCAACATCAATATAAAATGTCTCCAATAATCCACATGCATCATATATGAATCAAAATCAACAATAGTCCATGATCTCTAACATCTAACATCATGCCAAATCAAAAGCTACAATAATGTCCATAAGTATAGTCAATAGTATCATAATCAATAACAAAAGGTGTCGAAGGGAAGTGGGCACTACATCCCCCTCCCCTTAGACTCAACTTCCTCCTAGAAGTCACTGGAATAGGTGTGGAAACTGAACTTGTAGCAAAGTAGCATCCTCCCATGTAGCTGCAGTCTCATCATATATGTCCCACTGCACTTGAACCTAGTCAATCTCTCTACCTCAAAGGCCTAGGGTCTTGCGCTCTATAATGCAAATGGGCTCCACCATCACCTACCCCTGATCCTGCACCTACAATGAGGTCCAATCTAGCACATGAGAAGGATCTGCAATATATCTCCTAAGTACTGAAACATGAAACACATCATGGATGCGAGACAAGCTAGGTGGCAATGCTAGACGGTAGGCCAAAGGACCGATACGCTCCAAGATCTCAAAGGGGCCCACGAATCTAGGAGCTAACTTAGAACCTTTTCTATAATTGAGGCTCTTATGTGGCCTGACACAAAGGAAAACCTTCATGCCCACCTCAAAACTACGGTTGGTCCTATGCTAATCTGCATACTTCTTCTTGTCTATCCTGTGCCTCCTAGTCTCTTTCTGATCAAAACCACCTACTGCTCCATGTCCTGCAATAAAGTTGGCCCAAGAGAAACCTTGTCCTCTAACTTGTCCCAACTAAGAGGTGTCATGCACTCTCTGCCATACAGTTCCTGGAAAGGAGCCATGCCTATCGAACTCTGAAAACTATTATTGTAGGAAAACTCCACCAAGTACAAATACTCCTCCCATCTCGACTGGTGATCCATAACATACATCCTAAGCATGTCCTCTAAGATCTGATTCACCCGCTTAGTCTATCCATATGTCTCAGGGTGATACATTGTGCTGAAATTGATCTTCGTCCCGAGGGCATGCTGCATGGTAGTCCAAAAGTGGGAAGTATACAGAGGATCACGGTCACAAATGATCTTCACGGAATCCCGTGGAATCTGACAATCTCATCTAGATATACCTATGCCACTACACTAGCTGTATAGGTGGTCTTCACCAGAGAAAAATGAGCCACTTTCATCAATTTATCCACCGTGACCATGATAGCGTCGTGGTGGTATCTCAACATCGGTAGCCCAACAATGAAGTCCATGGAAATGGTGTCCCATTTCCATTCCGGTATAGCATGTGGAAAGAGAAGGCCAGCTGGATGCTGATGCTCGGCCTTCACTTTCTGACACTCTAAACAACGTGACACAAACTGAGCCACGTCTCTACGAAGTCCCCTCCAATGATACAATTGTCTCAAAGTGGTGTGCATCTTCTTCACCCCAGGATGGGCTGAATAGGGTGCACGATGTGCCTCTGTCAAGATGTCCTACCTCAAGCCTCCATATCTAGGAACATAAATATGGTCTCTGTGCTTGAGAAGGCCATCTTCCTCTAATGAAAAACCATCAAACTTCCCCTCAAGGGGTCTCTGAGACTCGATCTCTGCTCTAGCTACAATGTAGAAACTGTCGTGAGGAAGCTGCTATAGAATCCTACTCCACAAATTTGTGCTCACTGAGGTGGCCATAACCACATGTCTCCTCCTGCTGAGAGCATCTGCAACCACATTATCCTTCCCTTTCACATGCTCTATCTCCATATCATACTCACAAAGCAACTCCATCCAACACCATTGACGAGCATTGAGATTGGGCTGCGTGAAGAGGTGGTGAAGACTCAAGTGATCAGTCCTGAGTGTGAATATCTAGCCAAGAAGGAAATGTCTCCATCGAACCAAGGTGTGCACAACTACCACAAGCTCAAGATCATGAGTTGGATAATTGAGCTCATAATCCTTGAGTTTTTGAGACTCAAAAGCAACTACTCTTCCCTCCTGCATCAACACACCTCCAACTCCTGCCAAAGAAGCATATGTGCATATGAAAAACTCACCCTGTGGATCTAGCACTGCAAGAACAGGTGCTATCGTGAGGCATTCCTTTAGTGTCCTGAAGGCCTACTCACATCTGTCTGACCAAAAAAACTTCTTCCCTTTCTGTTGAAGGGAAGTGATGGGGTGCGCAACCCAAGAGAAGTCCTGAACAAATCTCCTGTAATATCCTGCTAAACCCATGAAGTTGCGCACCTCTATCACACTAGTGGGTGCTGGCCAATCCATAATAGCTTGAATCTTGGAAGGATCGACTGTGATACCTTCCCCAGAAATGATGTGGCCCAAATACTGCACCTCTGTCTGAAAGAACGCACACTTCTCTAGGTTCCCGTAAAGCTGCTACTCATGAAGACACTGAAGAACCTGGTGAAGGTGCCCCTCATGCTCCTCACGCGTACATGAGTAAATCAAAATGTCATCAAGGAAGATGAGCATGAAGTGATCCAAAAATGTCCTAAACACCCCATTCATCAAGCTCATAAACACTGCGGGGGCATTCGTCAAACCAAAAGGCACCACTGTGAACTCGTAGTGGCCATATCTCGTACGGAAGGAAGTCTTATGAATGTCTACCTCCATAATCCTCAACTGATGATAACCTGACTTAAGGTCTATCTTAGAGAAAATTGTGGCCCCCTTCATCTGATCAAACAAATCATCAATGCGTGGAAGGGGGTAATGATTCTTGATCGTTACTTTGTTCAGCTGGCGGTAATCAATACACAACTGCAGAGATCCATCCTTCTTCTTTACAAAAATCACTGGTGCACCCCAAGGGGATACACTAGGATGGATTAGGCCTTTCTCCAAAAGGCCCTCTAGCTGCAACTTGAGCTCACAGAAGCTCAGGGGTGGTCATCTGATAAGGTGCTCGTGAGATAGGCTCTACTCCTGGAACCAGATCTATGTGAAAATCTATCTCACGTGGGGGTGGTAACCCTGGTAGCTCCCCTGGAAAGACATCAGAAAAATCTCTCAAGATGGGATGGTCATCAAGCGATGGTCCACTAGACTCATCCTCTGATCTGTCACTAACTGTGACAGCATACATCTGACAACCCCATCGCACACACCACTTAAGCTGCATGGCAGAGATGGTGTGAATGGAAATGGGTCTCCTAACCCCTACTATCACTGACTCAACTCCTAGATCATCTGTACATGATATAATCTTATGGTAACAATCCACTCTGGCTCTGTGTGCAGACAACCAGTCCATGCCCAAGATGACTCCATACGAACCGAACATAAGGATACGAAGATTGAGGTAGTGGTGAAGGGTCCCAAATCCACTACACATTCCTTAACTAAGGAGTCTATAGAGATATTGGCTCCAGAAGCCATCTCGACATCCCAACTAAGACCCTTCCTAACTGCCACCAGCCTACATCACTCTACCAAAGATGGTGCAATAAAAGAATCAGAAGAACCAGAATCAAATAGAATGGAGGTAGGAACACCACCAATGCTACCTATCATCTCAATCATGGTACTCTAGTGCTCAACCTGGTGGTTCTTGACCACTGCATAGATCTGATGACCATGCCCCATGTCACCAACAATAGGCTCTGAGATCTGCGTCTTACCCTTGTTACTAGGGTTATGTGGGCACTCTCTCCAAAAATGTCTAGCAACACCACAACCATAACAACTGCCTGGTCCTCTCCCATGAGTAGCAGCTCCAGCTGGTACTCTAGAGGTCTGTGCTGTGGATCCTGATGATCTGACTATGGACTGCTGAGGTCTCTGCTAACGAGCTCCTGCTGACTGAGCTCTTGGTGCACCCTGTGTCCTAATGGGACCCCTAGGAGGAGGCCCCATACTCTGCCCCTCTGTGCATTGAATCTCTGTGGAGGCCTGTATGGTGGGCGGGTCTACTGCTACTGCTGTGGCCTAAAAGATGACTGTGCTGAACCCTGTCCACCATGAGGAGGAGGAGCTAACCCCCTCGATCTGCTATCCTACATCTACTGGATGCATAGCTCTGTACTCTATCTCTGGCCTGCTGTGTCTTTCCCTGAGTCTCCTCTGCTATATAGGCCTTCTCAATAGCCTCAGCTAATGTCTGTAGATAATGGATATGCACTGCACCACCCAAATATACATTCAGGCCCCAGATGAACCTGTGAATCCGTACCTTCTCATCCTACATGTAGTCGACATACTAGAGTAGATCCAGAAATCAACTCTCATACTCAGCTACTGTCAAAGATGCCTGTCGGAGGTCGTGAAACTCATCTATCCTCTGCTGAATGAACCTCTGAGATAAGTACCTGCTCCTGAACCACTCCTCAAAGAGCTCCCAGGTAACCGTCTCTAAATCAACGTGGAGCTTCTACTCCTCAGTCCTCCACCAGACACCTACTCCATCCCTCATAAGATGGATCACAACATCGATATTTCGTGTTGCTAGTACAAGGGCAGAGCTTGAAGCACCCGCTCAAGCTCACCAACCAGGCCTCTTCCTGAAATCCACCTATGTCACCAGAATAATGAGATGGTTCATAGCTTCAGGATCTCCCTGATATGGTCTACAAGTATATTCTTGTGACCCCTAGGCCTCTCAGCATGCTAATCTCTAAGCCTAGGGCTCTGAGATGTATCCCTATGTCCTAGAAATCTGGTCTCCATGTCCCCTCTGTGGTGACTCTACTCTACCTGACTCCACACGGGAGTTCTCTGCCCTATGCTCCTCACTGTGTCGAGGAGGTGCACGAGCCTCAACTGATGGCTCCCTATCATGTCTGGCTGACCATCCTCTTTTGTACCCTCCGTGTAGAGTGACATTAACATCCTGAAGCGTCTGTAAAATATGAGGTAGGATGGCTACTACAGTATGATCTAGAGGTGGAAATTCTAGATCTATGTGAAAGGACCCCTCGTCTTGTCCACACCTCCTACACAAACCAAGGTGAGAGTTAGTTCGTTATTCTAGGTTTTATTCAGTTTTCCATGTTTACTAAAATATGCAATTTTCAAACAAAGTTGTTTTCTAGATTTAAAAGTGTGCTAGGTTTAATATTGCACTAGGTTTAGTGTTCATGTCTCAAGTTTTCTAGTGTGCCCAAGGGTCCAAGCTTTGAACCCATGGCTCTGATACCAAGTGTAACGCCTGCTAAAACAACCACTCGAGACCCAAGAACAACCTAGGTTTAGATAGAAAAATTATGGAATATTTTTTTTTTGAAAAGCGTGTCCACTACCAGGCTTCAAGCAACAGTTGTCACAACAAAGATTCAAAGTCAATTATAATCTAATAAATGAAATTTTCCCATTGTAACAAACATTAGATCCACATTACAAAATTAATGAGTATAATTAATACAAATATAGTTAATGTTCTCTTAGGTGTTAATTTAATAAATAATTAAATTAACACTATATTTAAATATTCCTTAATTAATTTTAGAGGGTCAAAGGGGCCAAAACAATTAAATTCCCAAGGTATTTAATTTTACGAGGTCTAAACAATAACCAAGGTCCTTATTTACATGGGTTAGAAAGACATTCTCTTATCCCCTAACGTGACCCTTCAAAAAGGTCAACCCATGCTCTAGAGTTAAACATTTAAGTTAAAAAGGGGTAATTTCCCACTTACCCACTCTCAGACTCATCTTGCACTTCAACCTGATTTTTCACATATTTAATGCACTTAAGGTTTCTTGAAAACATTTCCATTAGATAGGAAATTTCTTCCCCTTTCCAATGATATAAATAAGTCCTCCTAACTCCTCATATTTCTTAAGTTACAGGCCGGTGGGCCTGGGGAGGAAAATTTTCCCAAAGGTGGGCCTGCGGGCCTGGGGAAGAAAATTTTCCCAAAGGCGGGCATGCGGGCCTGGGGAAGAAAATTTTCCCAAAGGCGGGCTTGCAGGCCTAAGAAAGAAAAATTTCCCAAAGGCGGGCTTGCGGGCCTGGGGAGAATTTTTTTTCCCAAATGCGGGCCTGCAAGCCTGGGGAAGAAAATTTTCCCAAAGGCGCAAGGGACACGTGGCACATTTTTAAGCCCACGCAGGAAGGCGGGTCATCAGAGGTAATTTGGATTTTAACTCTTTTTGTTTGAAAGGGAAAAAAGGTTCAAAAACCCCCGCGCCTCCGCCGACGCCTAGAGATGCCACGTGTCCGGCCCAAAAGAAACAAGCGGGAAAAGTGGACCGTCGGGGAAAACTTAGAAATGTTGGCTTTTGTGTTAAAAAATGTGAAGGTTAAAAACAACCGCACCTCCGCCGATGCCAAGTGAAGCCACGTGTCAGTCCAACAGTGACCTGTGGGAAGGCAGGCCGGTGGGGAAACTTAGGATTAATTTTTGCCAACCTTTTTCCAAAGGTGATAAGGTCTAAAACTATCTGCACCTTCGCTGATGCCTAAAGAAGCCATGTGGTAGACCCTCATTGTCTGCGGGGTGGCGGGCCATCAGGGAGACTTAGACATTTTCATCCTTTTTCTTTTCAAAAGGTAAAGTTTGAAAGTGCGAGCCTGCAAACCTGCGGAAGTATTCTTTTTCCAAAAGCAAAGGATGTGGGGCTACGGGACTGCAGAAGAACTTGTGAATTTTTTTTATTTTTGCAAAAAGTTCCATAAGTAATTTTCTGGGCCCAGGATCCGATTTACAAAAATTTCCTTTTTGACAATTAGTTTTTTTTTTTGAAACCCAACGGAGTAAAAACTTCAGAAGGCCATAACTTTTCGACTGGAAGCTCAGATTTGGATTAATAAGGACTTTTTGGAAAGGGATCAAACTCCTCTTACCATAGGAAGCACAAAATCTTATTTTAAACAAACTTAGATGGGTGAAATTTAAGAAAACATCTTTCCTACCATTAAAACGTGAATCAAACTTTTTCAACTACCAGATTTGATTCGATCCGCCATTCTTTCTTCTTCAACATGCCAAACAGACATGGAGAGTTGCACTTGAAGGATCTCAAAAGGATTGCAAGGATAAAAATATTAATGGTTGAGTGTTCAAAAATGAATTTCCTTTTCTTTTCTATGAAATTGCATTATTTTGCCTCTTGCCCGATTAAAGATGAACTATGTAAATTTCAAGGGAAATACAAACTATTTTGGAATGTTTTTGATCATCCTTAGTTCATTTTAATATTTTATTTTGTCTTTCATTGTTGCAGGGTACTCTGTATGTTTTTCTGATATTTATTTGCAGGTTTTATAGTGAATTCAAATGGAAAACATACTTAAACCCGAATTGATCTATTTTCATTTACCATACTCTAAATGTTAAGTTCATTCCAATCTAATTTACAATGTTTAACTTTAATTCATTCAATACGTGAAAAGCAAGAATGTAATTCTATTTTCAAAATGTGCCAATCAAATCATACAGAGGAATGCAATAATTTTAACACAGGCATTTCCAGCCTTCAACAGAGAGTTTACAATATACTTACAACAACAAGTTTTAAACAAGAGTAACACCATTTGATGAAAGGTGAATCAACATTCAATTAAATGAAATAATTCCTTTTACACTTCTTTTCTGTTTGCCAAAATATGCCAAATAAATCTTTCTCATTCCTTTGTAACTTTCACATCCAAAAACAGAGCAACTTTTCACCACAAATAATATTACAATGTCATCCACTTAAAGTGGGAAATTTTTACAATAAGGAACCCAAAGAGGACTGCGAAATTGTCTTCATACACAGCTCCAAGAACAACAACAAGAGAGATCCACCAGATTTCATTTGGTCACAACAAAGAAAGGGGGAGAGGCAATGCTCTCCACCCAACCAAGAATTCCAATGAAGAGGAGAAGTCATCCTCCTCATTGGCCCCCCGAGCCCCAACCACATTACAATAGGAAATGGATTCAACTCATGGCAACAAGACAAGCTTCCACAACACAAAACAGATTTCACAAACATATCACAGTCCAAATAATGCAGTTACAACCACAGGAAGAACAACAACAAAATACTCAGGCTTCATCATGCAAAAGCCAAAGGAGCAAGATCTATGGGGGAAGCTGCTTATACCTCCCAATGGGGAATGGGTGACCACCTTAAAAACCCACCAAATCATTCATCTCAAACCCCTACATACTCTTATGCCTCCCCATTCTCTTATGCCTCCCCCAAAAGTAAGAAATGCAAGCTATTTCTTGTCCAAGGTGGAACACCCAACCCAAATTCCCTCCAAAAATAACTCTTATGCCTCCCCAAAAAATATCCCCATAGTCTTCTCCTACACCACACCTAGGAAAGTTACCCAACCAACCAACAAACATACCAAACATTCAAAAACATTCACATAAGCACAATACAAAGAAAACCTTTTTACAAGAGTCAAGCTCCTACCTCTCCATGATAGAGCTTGATCCAAAAGTTCAACAACAAGCTTCTTCACAATCCAAATAGTCCCAAAGCACCAACAAATCCACAAGCATTCAAAATCCTCTAACTCTCTCCAATTGCAAGAGCACCAAGACCAACATGAAGTAACCCCCTGAAGTAACCCCCAAAACAACAAAAGAATTCGAATAAATAGAAAAGGGAGAGAGGAGGATGAGGTGGCTCCATGTAGGATGCCACATCACTCATCCTCAACTCCACCTCACAAGTCAACTTCAAACTCCAAGCACAATTTAAAAGGTGGGTGAATAAATGACCTTTTTACTTACACACACAATCCAAGTCCACACCCCAAGGACCAAAATTAATTTCATGCAAGAAGGTGCAATAAAAAATTATAAATTTTCTTCCCAAAATACATAATAAGGCCTAATTTTGACTCCCCAACCCATAGGTAGGGTTGGTGTAACAATTTAAGAGGTGTGGGACAAGTTTAACTTGTCCCACAAGCCTCCAAAATCAGCCCCTAAGGATAGATCCGAATTTCAAAAGGAAGGTGGAGTGTTTCACACTCCAAGTTACTTACACATACTTACAACACATAATCCAAGAGCCATCATCTCTAATAAATGCATTCTTTTGACCCATTTTAATTTATTTACAACATGATTACTCACTAATCTAGCCACAATTAAATAAATAATAAAGGGGAAAATACAACACTAAAAATCACATACTAAAATTAAACAAAAGAACTAAATAAAAGAATACACATAACCCCTTGGTCACATTTAAAGGTGATCCCCCCCATGGGAACCCCTAACAACAAACCAAACAAACATATAAACAAATACACGTTGCCATGGCGACCCTTGTTGAATTCATCTAGGATTCTAATGTGGTTGGTCTCTAATCCCCTGATGTTTGTTGTGACATGTTTACCTGCAAACACATAACACCTCCTTCGGCCTTGTGGCCACATCAAAACATCCAAAATGAATATACAATATAATTCCAAAATCATCTATATATGAATCAAAACATCATCTAGGCAAGTAATGATATCATTTACAATTTCATCAATAACAATATGATCATAATATTAGTTCAATTTTCTAGGTCTACTCAAAATGACAAAGTGTCACATGTCCAAAACACACACACACACACACAACCATGTCAATCAGCATATCAACATCAATATAAAATGTCTCCAATAATCCACATGCATCATATATGAATCGAAATCCACAATAGTCCATGATCTCTAATGTCTAACATCATGCCAAATCAAAAGCTACAATAATGTTTATAAGTATAGTCGACAGTATCATAATCAACAACAAAAAGGTGTCAGAGGGAAGTGAGCACTACAAACTGACACAAGAGAACCTAGGGCACGATATGCACACACACACACACACACACACACACACACACACACACACACACACACACACACACACACACACACACACACACACACACACACACACACTAGAACTACATTTGGGTATAAAATGTAGTGTAATGCTCATTTTAGTAAGCCCATTGTTGTGGCAGGTGAGGTCAGTCCGAACCATTCATTCTACATCTTTTATTTTTCTTAGGGTTTTGATACTTCCTTTCCTTTTGCAGGTAATTACTTTATCTTCCATCACTCGGCACATTCAGCGTAACTCAGAAGATATAGTGTTATAGATAGGGAATATTCTAGATTATCTTGTGACGCTATGAAAATCAGTTTTTGAGCTTTCACAAGAACCAGGGCTCTTATTCTCTAGACTAGGGTTCCCTGTGTTTCCCTAGTACCCTTCTGGGTGCTCCAGTCCATTTAGATCTTCTAGATCATGCCTTTACGGTAATTCTAAGTGATCGTCCTTGCCTCTAGAATCCACAGTCATACCTACAACACAGTGTGACAATATTCGACATTCAGCTAAGTCCTTTCCTTTACACATTTTCATACTTATGGTTCTAAATTCCATTTAACATAATTATTTAGAGTTTATCCATATTTTTTTATAATACTTTATAGTGTTTAGTCATCATATATTATATTAGCTATTGTTATACTTTCCCATAGTTTAGTTTAATTTTAGTTAATCATTTTGGTGAACCCGATCCGATCTACACAATTTTACACTTCTAATTTTCCTTAGGATTCTTTCATCATAGCTATCTCCATTCATGAATTTTTACTCCTTCACACCGAATTACGAGCTAAAATTATTACTCTTTTTCTCACTACTCGTATCCCCGACAGCACTCATCTAGACCAAGTCTATAACACTTTTGTGGATGCATTCTCTCAACATAGCACTTTCCCATCCACTCCTCATACTGACTATACTGATTTTGACAATAATCCACCTTTGCATATTATCTCTCTCATTCATAACATCGCTATTAAGCATAATTTAATTGATAATAGATCTGAGCTTAATTTGTGTCGTATGTCATTTCTAGAAGTCTTAGGTCTTACTGCTCATGACATTAACCCCTTTAGTATTTTCTTGCATGTTTATCATGGCTCCACTCATCCATGTCTTGGTCATGTCACACTACCCATCATTTTTGGTCCTAAGACTATCCACACCATATTTTTTCGTTGTTCATTTCCCCGTTGCTTACAACTGTATCCTTGGTATACCATGGCTTCATGCTATATGAGTTATCGCATCTATTGTCCATCACCAAATTCAAAATTCAAAATTCCTTATATTCACCTTTTCACAAATATTTGCCCCTAAATTTTACCTTGTATGTAAGATGGAGGCCGTTAGGCTTATGTGGGGAAATAAAATAATAACAAAATATAAATCCTAAAATAGTGAAAATGAAATCAAAAAATTAGGATTTAGAAATTGGATTCCATTAGTGGTGAAATTAGAATCCAATAATATAACGCTATTGGAATCCAATATTAGCCAAATTAGAATCCAATAATAATGATATTGGAATCCAATAATAATGATATTGGAATCCAATAATAGCGAGATTGGAATCCAATAATAGTGAAATTGGAACTAGTATAAATCCAATAATGACAATATTGGAATACAAAATTGCTACAAATGGAATCTGAAAATAGTAATAATGGAATCCAGTATAGCCAACAATGGGATCCAATATATGCAAAAATGGAGATGGATTTGTTCCAATACTTGTAATTTTGAAGTCTATATTCACTGGAATATGTGAAGATGTAGTGAAATAAGCATTGTAGGATCAGAATCTATGTGGACTACAAAGTACTCAATACATCTTGTGTCATAGATCATTTTCCTTCCACTTTCATTGAAAAATTATATAAGGTGTTGTTGGGTGTGAGATCTATTCATTCATGGATGGATTCTCAGGGTACCACCAAGTGTGCATTGCACATGAGGATCAAGAAAATACCACATTCGCTATAGAATGGGGAAGTTTTTCATATAATATGACGCCCTTTGGATTGAAGAATGTACCCACGGTGTTCTCACGCATTGTTATGCAGGCATTCCATGATTTCATTCATAAGTTTTTGCACATTTATCTCAATGATTGGAATTTCTATTGTCTTATCACAAATAATTGTGATAATTTTATATTCTTGTTTGAATGGTGCTAGCAGTTGAGCATCTCTCTCAATATCAGGAAGTGTATTTTTTCCACCCCCTTTGGTACATTACTTAGGCACATCATATGTAAAGAAGGATTATTAGTTGATTCCGCTAAAGTTGCAATTATCTTAGGGCTAGAAGAACCAACTAGTCAGACAGAAGTGCAAAAATTCTTAGGGCATATTGGTAACTACAAGAAGTTCATTAAAGGTTATGCTAATATTGCCACACCCTTGGAAGAATTGTTGAAATATAAAGGAAATTGTTTTTGGGTTGAGTGATGGGAAATCAAAGGAATGTTCAAGTCGGGGCACAAAATGGTGGTTTTGTTTCCATTAAATATCTAGGGCACCATTTGATATGTTGTAACTTACTTCTTGAAGGCCTCTAAAAATGGAGAAGTTTGCAAAAACTCTCACTTCAATCCATGCACAGGATTGTGAGATATGATTTTTTCATTATTTTAGCTATGGAGTCATTATGGAAAAAATGGGCATGGTGTCTGTAGAATTTATAGGTTTCATGGTGTTTTACAGTATTTGATCATGGAGGAATGAAGTAGCAATGGATAAATTAAGAAGGGATTTTTTTTAAAAAAAAATCTACCGGCAACACCTTTCTCACACGCACATGAAAGGAAACAACCCGACAGATATAATTTTTACAAACTTTTGAGTTTTGGAATCTCCTTGGGCTTGGGCACATTTTTGTGTCCTAACTATATCAAGGGGATGGGACATATGGGGCATAAAAATCCACTTTCACCTTTTCTTCACGAGTGTCACTATGTGATTGCTTGGTGGAGAGAGAGAGAGAGAGAGAGCACTCAGGGCAGAGACTAAATCCCATGGGAGAGAAAAGTAATGGCTAGGCTTGGGTGTAATTTTTTTCCCAACTATCCTAAGGAGATGGGATAGTTGATACAATAAAATTCACCCTCACCTGGTGATGACAAGTGGTGAATAATAATTTGCGGAGGTAGATAGGAGAAGGGGCTGAAAAATGGCCTTCCGAGCAACTTCTGGGGTCATACAAAAAACCAAGATCCTATCTTTGGGTTGGGCACATTGTTTTGTCCCAACTATCCCAAGGGGACAAGATAGTTGGTGCAATAAAATTTTCCACACTATAGTGATGACAAGTGGAAAAATCTTATTGCATAATAGAAAGGGTTGGGGTTACGTGAGAAGGGGCTAAACTTTCATATTTGAGCTTTGTCAAGGTCATATGATGATCCACAGGCCATCCATGGGCTGGGCGTAAAATTTGTGTCCCAATTGTCCCAAGGGGATGGTACATTTGGGACAATAAATTACACCTTCACCATGAAGTGACATGCTTCCTCCTAGAATTGGCTAAGTCCCGAGAGTGTACCTTGGAGAGCAACTTGACGACGACATATCTGGAGCATCCGAAGGTATTTTTTTAAACTTCCTTATATGATTTTGACTAAAAAAAATTTTTGGGAAGAATGGGATGGGTATCATGATTTTATTTGGATTTAAACCTCATAAAAAATAGTCTTTGTTCTCAGGACCACATGTTGTGCCTACCAAAAATAACCTGTGAAAGAAAATTCTTATACCTTGTAAAAATTTGGAAACCACCATGATTTAGATCATTGAAATTAATTTCCAATGGTTTCTTGTTTTTACTCCAACTCATTATGGAGCTCTAGGAATCACTTCCCGAAGCTCCTTCACCTTCAAAAACCTACTTTCTCTGAACTCATTCCTAAACCTCTAAATATTTCCATAATCTTCCTAAACCACTTGCACAACATCCATGTCTCCTCAATACCTCTCCTTGATGAATTTGGGATTTCAATTCCGCGCTGAGGGGTGTGCACCTTCCTTAGAAAGGCTAAAAAAACATTCCTAAGCCTGCTGAAAGATTTTCCTTGAGAGGTATTGCTCTGGAAGTACTTGAATAAACTTGATTCCCTAAATCACCTATGGTAAAGGATAACACAATACATATGGGATCTTGGAAGGGTAGGGAAGACCTGACACAGGGAATAGATTGATCTGGAAGGGTGTCCGGAGGAGGTTTACAATGAAAAGTTTCGACACTAGGGTATAGTTGTCATGTATTCAAGTTGAATTGTTCCCTTGCAAAAAAATAAGACAAAAAATTATAGATTAATATATTTTATGGTTTTCACTAACAAACCTCTATCATTATCTGATGGGTACACAATGATATTAAACATTAAATACATTTTATTCTAGAAAATGGGTTGGATAAGCATTAAATATCTTCCTTGAAGGAAGATGACCCAATATTTGATAGGGATCTAATATTTGCAATAGTACATGAGGTGAATTACCCAAAAATTGAACAAATTTAAATTTATAAAAAAATTACAATTAAATTATTATTATACATCTTTTTTACATATTTTACTCAACGATAATTTTTTTAAAAATTTAATTATTATTATACATGTTTTACTCAACAATAAAATACCAGAGCACATAGTGAAGCATCATATTCACGACTTTGAGATGTGTAATGTACATGTTTAGGTATAACTTATTTTTGCAGTGTATTTCAATTTTTTTATTTTAAAACATTTGAAAATATGAATTTTCTTCCAATTGAAAAGATAAAATAAAAAATACATATTACACAGGGGATTATTAAACTGTGATTTTTTCCCAATACCTTATAGGTGTCAAGTAGATGCTAAGTTACAATGTATGAGTAATGAATCATCTTCCATAAGTTACAAATTTATAATATTAATATTTTTATTATCTTTTTTTATTAAACCAGTCTATCCATCCTCCAAGATGCTCTTGAAGTTGGTATGACATATTTGAGCTCTTATGAATTACCCCAAGAATAAAGCCCAATAAAGGGCCATCTACACACATTTTCTTAGATAATCATTTTTTTTCCTTAAACTATTTCAGGATACTAGCTCTATTTCAATACCTATGATTT
Source organism: Taxus chinensis (assembly GCA_019776745.2). Classification (NCBI taxonomy): domain Eukaryota; kingdom Viridiplantae; phylum Streptophyta; class Pinopsida; order Cupressales; family Taxaceae; genus Taxus; species Taxus chinensis. Next base: position 365,535,948 of record CM034155.1, read on the forward strand.
TTCAAAATTTAACTCATCCAATTAAACACATAAAATAAAAAAACCTATTAAATACATGTTAATTTAAATATAAAATATTTTTAAATACATTTTTTCAAAATTTAACTCCTCCAATTAAACACATAAAAGAAAAAATACCTATTAAATAAATGTTAATTTAAATTAAAATATTCTTAAATACATGTAAATGCTACGTGAATGCTAAGATAGGATGCATGAATAATGAATAATCTATTATAACTTCGAAATATATGATAGTAATATTTTGATCTTATTTTTACTAAACGAATCTAACCATCCTCCAAGATGCTCTCAAAGTCCGTAAAATAGTTTGGAATGAAATGAATTAACCCCAAGAATAGATCCCATTAAAGGCCCATATACACCTGTGTTATAATTAGATAATTATTTTAGTAACATTTTTCCCTTCAACTGTTTCATGACACTAAGAATTATTATTCATTATTTATTATATATAATTATATTATAAATACAATATTATTTTATTATATTTGTAATTTGTGACTATCTATAAATTGAGAGAATTTTTGAGTTTTTTCTTTTTTATTAAAGGATAAAAGTCCTTATCTTTTGGATAATAGTTATAGAGATTATGTGTAGAGAATAATCTTCTTTCTTAAGTTTAGTGTCAAAAAATGATGGGTATCCTTTCCACCAAATTCACCCAGAATGTGAATTGGGATCTAACCATAATTAAGTTCAATTCATACTATGTGGAATAATTTAAAAGTATTTTGTTTTGTTTTGAAACTTTGTATCAAAAATATAGATGAAACTTGATCCAAGGTGAGTCGATTACTTATCTACTATTTTATACTCAACAATATTATATCCAAAGTATGGATTAAGATTGGTCTAAGGTGTATTGACCATACTCTTGCCACATATTTCTAAGCTTATATGCAAGGTGTGGAGTAACTTTGGATTGAATTTTTTATGCTTACACAATGGATATAGATGTGTGGGGTAGAAATTGAACTGTATTCTTTTATTGGGATTTCTTGTCCATCTAAGGGTGAGTTCATCTTAGTAAATTATTATTTTATTGGGATTCCTTGGGTTATGTCTTCTATCTTAACCTTGGGTTATTTTCTTAAATGTTTTTTTCATTTAAAAGTGTATTATGTTGTCATTATATTACAAACGTGTTAATTATTGGCATAATTATTAAATTTTTGTTTTTGTAAGAATGTAGTTACAACATTTTCCCATGAGTGGGCGTGTTTGCATGGAAAGAGATATCCTTCAAGATCGTTAGTGGTGCACTAAAAGTATTTGGATTGGGGTCTACGTGGTGGCCTAGATTTGATTATTAATGGAGGGGATGCCACACTACTAATTCAAAATGGAGGTCAAGGATAAGGAAGATTTTTCCAATTCTGGGAAAAAATTGAAGCTAAATTCAACTTCATTTATTTATGCTTAAAATTATGGAAAGAACTATTGTGAAATTTAAGAAACAAAACATGAAGACCCTTTCCCATCATGGATTATTTAACTTCTTATCTTGGAAAAAGTAGATAGAATACATGTCTCTTGAGATAGTTTTTACTATGAGGTTATTCTTTCCCCATTTAAATAGGAACCTTGTACCCTCACAAGGAAGATAAAATTAAAAGTAAACAAAAAAATATGTTGGAAATTATGAAAAAATAGTCAAATTTGTGAAATAGAAACTATACGTTATATTAAGAATTACATATTGAGGAAGGGGGGATGATGTGTTAATGAATGTGGAGTATGATATTTATTTCCATGTCAATCATCCCCCCAAGGAGAATATATTTCCTTATACCCACACTAGTGTTCAAACTAGGTGGGCTACAAGGATATGTTTTACTAAATGTAAGGTGAACAAGATGTGAGGAATCAATGTGTCAAAGTAGATTTTGGATAAATGGATTCATAGATTTCATTAGAGGAATCACAAAAATTTATAGATGAACATAAACTAATTATTGAGATATTACAATTGGATGTGGAGGAAAAATGAGAGAGAATAAGGATAGAGTTAGAGGAAATAGAGCTGGAAATCAGGTTGCAGAACACTTCACTAGTGTTGGTCATTAATTTAGTGAATAATATCCTTAGATATAGAACACCTCTTAGGGTGTATGTTGTAATGTTAAATAAAAATTAATTAAAGTTCCTTCTTAATATGGCCATCTGGAATAAACCTTCAGTCTAAAAATTCTTCAAGCAAGTTAGAGAGTAGATAAAACAATTGATTTGTGAAGGTTACATCCATAACCTTGCTTTCCCCATGTCATTTGATTGGAATAGTAATTTATTATCAGTGGATGTCTATGTATGCGATATTGCAATACTTTGATGAAATTACATTTCAAAGAATTTACAATAGGTATACAAATAGATGGGAACCCTTATAAGAGAGATAGAAGATGTAGGAACCACGCTCCCTACTCAACTCTTAATTTTTTTTCATAGAATTTTTACACAATTGAGGATCTTGATAAATATTAAATGAGTTAAGAATTTATCTTGTTTAGCACGAGACATAAAACAAATTTTTTTTCCTTACACATCATACAAACCCAAGGACACATACTAGAGTTCCAATGAAGGATATCTACTCCCTATTGATATACAATTGATCTGGGAAAGATGAGACGTGTTTTCTTATATTAGGGTACCTTAAACACAAAAATTAAAGAAGAAGAATATTTTCACATAGATCAATTTATAATAGCAAGTGACCATTTATACACCACACACTAGTTTTTCTTATGCAGATATGGCCTCATACATTCCAATACTCTAGTTTCTATAGGAACTATTTGTAATATTGTTCATTTAAATTATTTTCTCTATCAACCTCTACCAATCAAAGAATTGTGTGAAATCATATATTATCCTAGAAAATCCTAATTCACCTAGAACTTTAAATATTTTCAACTTATTTTATTGTTCATTTATATTATCTTAATCTTTTTATGTAATTAATACTATATTATTGATTTATATCTAATTAATTCCTAGTTAGATCTCAAGTGTAGTTTATAAGTACATTATTTACAAAAAAACTACTTTACATACATACAATTTAAAAAGTTCATAAATAATATATAATGTTAAGGTTTGTTAAAATTGCATCAATCGAAACCCCGTTTTAGAAAATTTGGCTAGTATTGAGGGTGTATTTAAATATCCTAATAATATTATGGTTAAAATATATTACATTGGATCTTACATATCTTAGGCCTAGAAGAAGCAATATTAAATAAATGTTCTTTAATCCTTGAGGAAACAATATCTCAAGTAAGAGATTCATATGTCACTCATCAAAACTTAAATATTAATAAATATATTAGTAGTGAAGGAAGACAACAACAATGTGGCTATCAACAGGTAAAATTATTTAATCGTGATGGAGTACCATTTAAATAGTGAATATTTTCATAAATTTTTATATGTACTATAAAGGTGTTTCTAACTTTAGGTAGTAAGGCATGTGTTTAGAAGAAATTGTACATGATTTATTTTTAGATTATCAATCTACATAGGAGTAAGAACTCTAAACAAGAAGAATACTAGTTGTATTATAATCAATCAACTATTAGGTTAGCAAATGAGCCACTTCCATTATGGGTTACTCCTATTGGAACCCTATTGGCATAAGGAAAATGATATAATGGGGAAGCCAAACAACTAATAAGGCATTGATTTATTTTAATTTAATGAGTATTTTTAGGGTCAGAGGAAAAATTCCAAGATTCACTAAATAGGCTTATCCAACTTGGGGTAGTAAGGTATAGATTTACAAGCAATTATACATGATATTTTTTTATAAGGCGGGGTGAGATTAAAAACTCCATAGATGAGAACATGGGAAGGCAGAGCATAGAAAAAACATACTCATCCCGCAACCAATCAATCATTATGTTAGTAAGAGGTTATTTTGCATTGTGGCATCACCTCAATTGGCATAAGGATTGTGATATATTGAGAATGTATATGTTACCACAAACCAAGCTAACCAACCAATGTTGAATTTATTTATTTTATTTAATGGGGGTTTTTTAAGTCCTAAAAGTAATTCCAAAAAGTAAAGAGACATATATGATTTGAGGTAGTAAGGAATTTAATTAGAGACAATTATTGTAATGCCCACTTCCCTTTGACACTAAATGAACCATGAGTATCTTTTCCGAATTATTTATAATCATAAACATGACTGTTGTGTTCTAGTTAGCATGTAAATAAAAGGTGCAGACATCAGGATTTTATTGTGTTTTGGTTATTATTATTATTACTATGACTCTATGTCGTATGGTGGACCTTGATAGGAATTTAAGGATACGATGATGATGATGATTTAGAATAGTTGCCTTGTTATAGACTGATTGTTATGTCATTACTATTGTTTGTATTGTTCTAGCTCTGGTCACTCTTTATTGGATACCTAGACCTTGATATAGTAATAGAGATTAGACATTTCTAGATGGACATTGATACCCTCATTTTACTTATTAGATAGACAGTACGTACATGTCAGACTTGCGACATGATGTGACTATTGCAGTAAAAGTATATGCTTGATTTCTATATCAGTATTCGATGTTCCAACTGTTACTACTGTATGGATGTATTGGATGTGAATTAAGGATATTTATAGATGATTGTTGATGTTGTGATCTTAGTGCAAATTGATGGATTGTTAGAATCGAAATGTTAGAAAATTAAACAATTGGTGAATTACTTGATTCTAACATTGGTTTAATTATGATATTCAATGATGTAAATTGTTATATATACATGCATGTGTTTTATTATTTTGACGTCATTAATATGGCCACGAGGCCAGAAAGGTATTGTTGGATTTTGCAAGAAATTATAGCACAACAAACTACAAGGGATAGGAGACCAACAATGAAGGAATGTGGGGTATTGGCAAATGGTCACCATGGCAACTCGTGTATTCGTATGTTGTGTATTGTTGTTGTTTGTTTGGAGGTCCCCATTGGGGGGTGACCTCAATAGTGACCTTGGGTAAGTTTGTGATTTTGTCTTGTTGATTTTATTAGTGGTGAGTATTGTATTTTATTAGTATGTGGAGTCACCTTATTATTATTGTTTATCACCCCCCTCTTAAGTTAATTAAAATTGTTTATCTAGTGTTAATTAGGATGTGACAAAAATGGGGGGATAATGTGAGTTTGTAGCTTTATTGTGTGTCGAATGAGAATGAATTTAATTTGTTTTGGAGTAGTTTGTAATCTATCTCTTAAGTGAAATTCGGATTTTGACCTTTTAGGCATTTTTGGTGACTTGTGGGACAAGTTAAGCTTGTCCCACACATCTTATATTGACCCAACCACCTAGCTTATGATGTGAGGGACTTATTTTAGGTCCTATTTTGTTTTTTAATGAAGGAAAAGGGAAATTCATTGCACTTTTCTTACATGGTTAGTTAATTGTTGTCCTTAGGGGTGTGGGTTGGGTTGAGTGTGTAAGAGGGTGGTCTTTTCCCCAACCACCAAGTTATTATGCTTTGGGGTATGGGTTTGACATTGGTGATGTGGGATGGAGAAGAAATGATGTGGCATCCTACATGGAGCCACATCATCTCTATCTCCCTCTTTTCTATTTATTTCATTTTGTGTGAAGAGTTGGGGGTTACTTACTCATTATTTTTGGGGAATGCTTGTAATTTTGGAGAGCTTGCTTGAGAATGGTGAATGGAACTTGGAGTGTATGGTGTTTGCTTAGAATGTTGGAAGGCTTGGAGCTTTTTTTGTATTGATACTCTTCATTTGTAAGGTAGATCTTCACCCTTTATTTTACCTTACCATTTTGGTTGTGCTCATATGTATAATTGTTGATTGTTATATTGCTTATGTTTGTGGGAAATAGATTTGATCCTTAGGTTGTGGAAGAAATGGAAATGGGGGTAAAACTTGAGGGAGGCATAAGAGAAATTTTATTGTGATTTTAGGAGGGAGTTGGGTTGGGTTGTCCACCTTGTTGATAAATATGCTTTGTGTTTATCTTGTTATTTTCTTGAGGGAGGCATAAGAGTGAGGGAGGCATAAGAGTGGAGTATCTTCTTGGAGGGAGGCATAAGAATGTTATGTGTATTGTGATGGAATTTTTGGAGGCTCATAGGTGGACACCCAAGCCCTTGGGAGGCTTAAGAAGAACCCCCATGTTCCTTTCTCCTCCATGGCTTTAGCATGAAGTCTTTGTGTTTTGATATTTGTTGATTGGTTGTATAGAAATTGGTATTGTGTTATTTCATTGTTTCATTGATTGAATGTGTGTGTGGAAGCCATTCTTGAGTTGTCATGGTTGTCTAAATAGCCCTCATTGCTTCCTTGTTGGAGCTCAGGGGCCAATGAAGAAAAAGGTTTCTCTTCCTCATTAGATATTTTTGGTTGGGTGGAGAGTGTTGCCTACTCCCCCATTTTTTTTGTGTGAATGACTTGATGAATATGGTGAGTTGAATGGAGAAATTACTCTTGTTGGAGAAATATATGTAGAGTTGCATCTTGTGTTATTATGACCCTACTACTTATAAATGGTATCAAAAGTTTATTGAATGTAATCCCTTTTATTCTTGGAAATGGTTTGTTATAACTTGCATTCCTTTATCGAAATAGGAACCTTGTAACTATTTACAAATGCAAATAAAGATCCTCTAGATTTGAATGTCATTTAAGTTGAATGAAAATGAAGTGTTGATTATATTAGCACTAGTGATAATCTGGTTGAATGTGATAAATTTCATTTGGGTATATTCAATATTCCTACTCAAATGATGTATAAGAGGGAATACATGAAATTGTTTTATAGAATACTTCTCAAATTGTTTCACTAAGATTGAATTAAGCAAATGGATGAACCACAATTGATTTTACCTTTAGAATCTTTAAATTCGAAAGGGATAATTTGTTTAAACTTGATAAATACAAAGATAGTTTATACTATAATTACTTAGGTGCATGTAAATCTATATCTATATAAATTTCATAATTGCAATCTACTTTTCCAAACTAAATTTCAAACTCCTAAATTAATTGAAAACATAACCAATAAACAGATATATATTATTATTACACAATAAATATATATTAATAACCTATATTGATTATATTATAAATTTACAATGTTAAGATACTCAGATTTTTTTTACTAAATATTAGTAATTACCTAATATTAACAAGTGTGTGTGTGTGTGTATACGGATTATAAATTTTACACAGGCCGAAAGGGCATTTTCTCTTGTCAAAGTTTGGTTACCTTTTTAAATAAAAAAGGGTTTAAAGTATATATTTAAAATGGTAAAACCAAACATATATTTTAAACAATAAAACAAAACAAGTGGCCGCAACCCAAAGCCATTCCAACACAATTTCTCCCTTATTTTATTTTATTAAAAAAAAAACTACCCTAACCATTTCATATTTGATTTTCTTTTTGTGTTTGTTTACTTTTTTTAATAAACAAAAAATAATCATTTCCCACTTAACACATTTACACGGCTTTTTTTTGTTTTTTTAAAGGAAAACTTTATAACTTTTATTATTATATATATATATGCAAATTTTTATTTTAGGTTGTTTTTTAATTTCTTTTTTAAAAAAATAACTATATATATATTTATACAAACGGGTATATACATATATACATATATACATATATACATATATACATATATATATATATATATATATATATATATACATGTATATATATATATATATACATGTATATATATATATATATATATATATATACATGTATATATATACATGTATACATGTATATATATATATATATTCGGGTTTTACCCAAATCAGTATATACATTTAATTTCCAAGAAAAGACCATTCAAAAACAAATAGAGATGAATAAAAAAAAACCCACAAAGGAAATGGGTAGATTCTTGCCCTGATCATGAAAACTAAACAAAGGAGAACTTCCAATCTCTCTAATAACCTCCATGGCTTCATTTTCTTCTCCTCCTTCATTAACCGACAAAACAAAACAAGAGAAATGAGAGATTAGATCTAGAAAATGAATACAAGAGAACCCATAAGGATATCTAGGGTTTCCTTACTCTAACCTAGATCTAATGGCTTAGATAGATTAAATCCAATGGTGTAGGATCAACCCTACATCACTTAAGTGATGGGATATTTAGGTGGGAATGAAATAAATAAAAGATGTGTGTGTGTAATATTAAATGGGGCCTAAGGGGTTAAACTAAGTTGTGCACCTTGCCCCTTGGAGAATAATGAACTTATTATAAATTGCATGAATTTTAGCAATGCAAGATTATTATCCTAGTGTGTTTTAATATAAAATTGATTTTGGACCTTAAATAAATTATTTTAAAAAGGATTAATGGAGTTAAATAATGAAAAGCTAAATGAGAATTATTTAAATAAAATATTTAAGTCTATAAGAGAAAGAATTAAATCGTAACATTATTTGAAATTGGGTTTAAAATATTAGTCTTTATGTTTAGTCCCGACTGCCATATAGTTGTTTAAAATTTTATAACCGGGATTCAATTAAAATAATAACTAAGACCTTGTAACCTTTGAAAAAAAAATTATTCCATAATTTTTTCATGTTTTCTATTAGGTTTTCTCGAGGGTTTAGGTGGGAAAATGCAGGCGTTACAATTATGGATGATATTGTTTTGGAATTATGAAACCATGGAGGAAGAGATGGGAATGCCAAGAAAGCAAACATACTCATCCCAAAAGTAATAAATCATTGTGTTTCGTTATGTGTCACCATTATTGGCATAAGAAACATTATATATTTAGGTTCACATGTTATTATAAACCAAGGAAACCAACCAATGTGGGATTAGCCTTTTTATTTAACGATTATCTTAGTCATCGAAGTACTTCCATAATGCAATAAAGAGGCTTTATTGAATTAGGGTAGTAAGACATGTATTTAGAGGAAATTGTACACATATATTTTATAGGAATTATGAAGCCACAAAGGAGAAGATGGGAAGGTGGGCTATCTTACATCCAATCAACCATCGCGTTAGTAAAAGGGACACTTCTATAAATAAGACTCTAGGTAGTAAGGCATGTATTTAGAGGCGATTGAATATGAATTTTTTTGTGTGATTATGAAGCAACTGCGGAGAAGATAGGAAGGCTGAGATAAAAATAATAATAGGCCCGCTTCCATTATGGCACCATCGCTATTTGCATGAGTATCATGTGATATATTATCATTTATATATTACCGCAAACTAAGCCAAACAACCAATCTAGAATTTATATATTATCATTTATATAGTTTGTCAAATTGCCAATATTGCTCGGTAGTGATGAAAGATTTGAACAACCATATAAATTTAGATGCTGCAAGTTTTTCAAATTGCCAATACTGCTCAGTAGTGATGAAATATTTTCACAACCATATAAATTTAGATGCTGCAAGTTTGTCAACTCCCCAAAACGTCTCGGCAACGATGACAGATTTGCACAACATTCTAATTTCAGGTACCATAGTGACTGGAGAGAGAAAAATTCTTCTGGAAGGCTCCTCATTGATAAATTTCTACCATAATGACAAGTGTACTCTAGGATTTTCAAATGCTTGAGATGCCTTATTGACCTTGGAAATTCTTTCAAATTCACGCAGTTCTTAAGAACCAACTCTCTTAACTGCGAAGGAGCCTGCAGTAAATTTTAGATACAGTTAACAACAGGACATACAAGTACAACGGAAAAATCCAAGTACATATTTAATATAAGCTAAAACAAAAAATGTTCTGCCTCTATTAATGTCTCGACTTTAGACTTGTCTATAAGTGATAAATAATATAAACTGTAACATTTGTTTACCTTTTTAAAAAAAATTACACCGACGGTCATTTTTCATTTTTACCCTTTAAATTGTGCAAAGAGAAATCTTATGATACCGATAAAAAAACAAGAGTTGCATCCCAAGTTAGTTGTGGATTTGTTGTAGTAAAGCATGATTTACTTATATAATTTTTTATTGCTTGTTAAAAATAATATGAATGAAAACACAAAAAATTAATAATCTAATAATAGATTTTTAATGATTAAATTTGTACATAAAAATATTTTTTTGATATAATGACGTTTAATATAACTTAAAATAGATATTAAGTTTTCAATTTTTTAACAAAAAATTGGGAAATTTAACAACATTGTAATTGCTTTTAATTCAATTTGGAAAGATATGATTACAAAATATAAAAAATTATCAATAGTTGAAAGTTGTCTTTTCATATATGTAATATGATTGGCTTAAAATTATTGAATTAATTTTTATTATCCTGAAAAAGACACGTATTTAATCCTCTACTTGAATTCTCGTAGATGCTGACACTAATATTTGAATTCTCGCTCATTGTTGAAAATTTTAGAAATAAATTAAAATATTTTGCCATCTACTAAGAGATAAAATACCATATCTATTTTTCTTTTGTTTCAAATATAATTTAATGAAATTAATAGAAAATAAATAAATAAAAATTCCTACAAGTCATAGAGCGCATTTGTTGATTGAGCACCACTAGGGGTGTTGTACAATTGGGCACTGGATTATATAGGTTACATTGTTTAATGGCAACTCTATCCAAGTCCTGGATACATACGATTTCACCAATGCAAAGTGTTGTCATGTGTTGTTGTAAAGGAAAAATTCAAACTTGAAAACATGACAACCATACCTTACTGTAAAGTTTTTGAATAGTAGACCTTCCTAGGGACCCCACGTGATCAGCTTATCCCCCGTGTAATTTATATCATGTCCTCCCAAGTGGTCTAATGTGTTGTGTCATCATGTCCATAGGTGATTTACGAAGAATAAAAATCATTCAAGCACTTCTGAGGTGCTATTTCTCAAGACAGACTTTTCAAGAAGCTTTGGAATGGTTATTTCTGGTCTTCCTAAAGCTGACGCACAACCCCCAGAGTGAAATAAAAGACTCATATTTGTCAAGGAGGTGTATATGAGAGATAATAATGATGTGTAACTGATTTTGGGTGATTTTGCAAAGTTTCAGAGGTTTTGGGAAAGATTCAACAAAAGCGGGTCTTAAAGGGTGAAGCAGCTTGCAGTGCAAAAATGACTCCTAAGCTTTGGAAAGTGATTCTGGGAGCTCCATAAAAATTTGGAGGTAAAAAAAAACATCATTGGAAAGGTATTTTAGATATATAAATGATGGTGGTTTCACATCATTCACAATACATCATCATTTCCTTACACAAAGTGTTTGCTCCAGGTACAACATGTAATCACGAGGAAAAATCCTATTTTTAAGGGGTTGCAGGAAGAATCAAAGGATTAGACCCATTCAATTCTTATCAAAATAATTTTTCCATTACAAAACATACAAGGAAGTGCATGAAAATACCTTCGGATGCTCGAGTCATGCCTCTGACAAGCTTCTCTCCAAGGTATGCATTTGGGAGTTAGTCAATTTTCTGGGTGGACAAATGCCACTCCCAGATGAGAGCGCACTCTTTTTCCCTAACCGTCCTAAAGTTTTGGGATAGTTGGGACTAAATATTATGCTCAACCCCATTTTAGACCCCTGGACCCTCTATTGACCTTCATTGAGCCTAAGCAAACCAGTTTAACCCAGGTGCACCATTCCCTAGCCCTCGTCCTCATCAAATCTTGCTCTGCCACTTTTTTAAGCCTGGGTGAGGGTGCACATTTTTACACCATTCCAAATGTTTGGTATGGTTGGGACACTTTTCTCCACCCATGCCTAGTTCCTTCCCTGGACACCTACATGACCCAATTTCAACCCCGAGGTGTTTATTGCTCATTTTCTCTCTCCTTCGTCGGCCAATCCTTGTCCGCCACTTATCAAGCCCAGATGAGGGCACTCTTTTTTGCACCAAGAATATAAACATTTGGGATGGTTGGAACAAGAAGTGTGCCCATTCCAAGGATTGAGAAAAAACTAAGTTTTTGCATTTGTTGTGCTACTTCTACTACCTCCAGTGCGTGCATACACAAACCCTCGCTACCGGAAATCTTCTTTCTCCTGCATTGTTGTTGCTTCTATCACCCTTGTTATTCATTTCAGGTCCATCCCACTTCTTCCATTTTTTCTATAACACCAAAACCTTGTTTTCTCAACTGTCATCATGGTCATTTTTTTCACAAGTTTCCATTACCAAAAAATGAAGAAATCTTCATAAGTCATGATTCGTAAATCGAATGCTCTTGAAATTTCAGACATATATATTCCTCCCAAATGCCTTCAAGATGAAACAAATAGAAGATTAAGAGGTTACCCCATTAATTTACAACAGTAACTCCAAAAAAATTCTAGAAAAACTTCCTCTTCAATTTCCCATTGATCTGGAGAGTGGGCGAATCTAAAATTTTGAACGAAACATCTAGAGACAAACCCATCATAAAGAAGTTTATTTTTCTTCAAAGGTGGGAAATAACACTTCCAAAAGATCCATAAATCCATTAATTTTTGTCATGATAGCTTCGTGTCTGAAGCCCACACCAAGCCAAATTCTCATTTTTTATTTCCAAGCATCCCGATGGGAGAAACACAAAGAAATTCGGAGCATGTGATCGAGACAGAAAGTTGAATCTAAATATGTCATCATCATCGCAAAATGAGGCCATTTTCAAAACTTACTAAAAATGGCATATTTTATGCTCCTCCACATACTAAAAATAGTAATTCCCCTTAATTGCACGTAAGGGTCATCCGGAACAATAAAAAAAGATGTAAAATGAAAGACATGGAAAAAATTCCAACTTTCCCAATATATCAAGTTAGGGAAAAACAACCCGCTAAAAATGATAATGCATCATCAAATGAGGTGGATGAAGTGTTTTGGAAGGTTTAGAAGGTCATATTGAAGCAAAATGTTTGGTATGTCCCAAAATATCAAGTCATAGTCCTATCTACTAAAAATATAAAATCTCTTTTGGGTACAGAAAGTTGTAAACAACCCCATATTTCCACTTTTTGAACTCTTTACATAGTTACAAAATGGTCTCATGAGATCAAACAGATAAATGAAGCCTCCAAATGGATCTTGGAAGCATATTCTTGGTCCTAGTTGTGCCCGAGAGCATGGTAAAGCATGACATAGGAATGCTCAGACCACCAAGAAGCTGGAAAAATTTCACAATGTGTCAAAGACTCCATTAATTCATCAGAGTATGTCATCATGTTCATCATATGGGCTTGAAAACATCATCACCTCATCAAGATGCACTGGTCGAAGTGATAAAATTGAGCTAACTGAGTTGATCTCGATGAGATGGGTCAATTGGTGGCATCAAGATAGTTGGCTTGTTAGGTGGATTAAAGTAAGTTGAGATGAGTTGGAAGTAGTGAGTTTGAATTTGGCTGGTTGCAACGGTGATATATGTCATGAACTCATCCTTTTTCAGGAAGATGCCTATGCTAGTAAACTAGATCAAGAAAGCTTGGAGAGCTAGTTGGATTATAGTAATATGAGTTGGTAAACCAAATGAGTTTTGGAAATCTCAATGAGCCGGTTAGAATGATCTCAATGATCGCAATGAGCTAGGGGAGTTGATCAATCAAGCATTAATGAGATCATCATGAGAAATGCATGTGGTCATCTTGAGCTTACATCGGGGGATCTCTGAATAGTAACTTGAGGGTTCTATGCATCATTCCAAAGGAGGAGATTGTGATCTTCATCAACAAGTTCTTCATTTCAAGGAGCCTCTTCATTAAATGTGACAACCTCTCCTTTCTTTTATCTTTCTCCCTCTTCTCTCTCCCCTCTTGCTAATTCTTTATTGGGAATAATCATTTAATTTTTCTCATTCACTTAAGTGACTTTAAAAAGTTACATTGTAAAGTTCCATCGAATTTACAAAAAGGGAACTTACCTCTCATTTCCTAGGAAGACAAAAAGTCACAAGTTGAATGGGGCCACAAAGATTCATGTGGGTGTAGGCAAAGAGTCAATCCACATTTCTATAAATGGGGATATCTTCTCCATTCCAAAGGATCCTCAAATATTAGATAGTGATAGCATATATGTTGTAGCAATTGTGGATTATGGTTATTGTACTTTATGTCATCAATATACATGAAATTTAGCTACATTTCTTTCAATATCTTTTTCGTGTGTTTTCTCTACATCTCTTTTATGCATTTATCAAGCATAGTGATCCTGTATACTCTTGGAAAGGAAATTTGCTTCCTTGATAGATGAATCCAAAAAAAAAAAATTAAATTCATTGGTCTCACTAGCTTCATTTTTGAACTACTCTAGTTATTGGGTGTGAACTCTATAATTGGACTACTCACAACAGTAACCTTTCATTCCTAAATTCTCTTCTTCGCTCTCATTGTTGTGATTTCCTCCCTTGTAAGCCATACAAGCACTTTGTCATAGGTTCATTAGAGTGTCCCTTTGTGATCCCTGACTTATTTGGCCACCCACGACACTTAGGTAGGAATAGATTAGTTTCCATTCAATAATGGGAGCTCCACCATTCAATGTAGAGGGGCATAGCCCCGTGAACATTGGTGGAGACAACTAATTTCCCAACTAACAAATTTTCTCACCAACACAAAGTAAGCGACGAAACTAAACATATAGAGTACATTTGCAATTGATGTTTGTTGTAAAATTGTTGATGTTCAAATATTTTGTGACAAAATTTAAAGATTATTTATTCTAAATTTAGAAATGATAATTATTAAAAATAGTAATAAATCAAAAATGTAAGAGAGCATATCCATTAGAGACATTTTAAAAAAGGATGAAAAATAAAACTGTATTTAAATACAATGAATTATATTATTTTATTTATATTTATTTTCTTAAAAATTCTAAATTTTAAAGATAAATGTATTGTTTCAATCAAATAATTGCATATAAGAGCCTATTTCCAAGGACTGCATGTGCGAAGATAGCCAAGGGCACCTAGAAAATTGTGCACAGAGCTTATCAAGGTACTAATCATTCAAAGAGGTTAAGTTGTAGGATCTACAAAGATAATTTGAGGAAGAATAAAGAACATCGTCAATAAGACAGACACTATTGTAGACACCAAATTCATGTCTTACGACCCCTTGTGACCCGCATCCCATTTCGCAACCTAACCTCATTACCTAAACCTTACACAATTATTTATTAATTACCTTGTAATTGATAAATCCCCATCACCTCACATGCCACCTCATCATGACCTAGCCCTAATCCTAAACTAACCTAATTAAGACCTAAAACTTGGTCTACACCTACACTCATGACTAAGGACCCCTTTCTCGCACCTAAAACTGACATTCTAGTCACTTGACCAAGCCCGCAACTAATCTCTCGGGAGAAAAGCAGGGAAGGTGGGCGATTTTACTAAAAATAGCCTAGTTTTTCCTTACCGATGCCGGTTCCTACTCGACCGCCGTCGGTTACGTAACCGCCATCGGTTCCCTGTAAATGGGCTCCCCAAACCAAAAACAAGGGATTGGAATTTCATTTTTGGATCAAGGGAAGGATTTTTGAATCAACAGAGATCATTGGGAGCGAGGAACAGAGTCCAGATCTTCACTTGACCGAGCAGAGACGAGTGGAGATACCAGAAGTGTTTACAGCAAAGGAGATCAGCTTGCATCTTCGTCAAAACCAGTAAGTCACATCTTGCATGTCCTCTGTTATAACATTTCTTATGCCTTTTGAATCACAGTCCTCATAAATCCATTTCTGGACCCATTACCCGGTAATATATTACATCTAACTATCATTCATCTACCTCTCATCACCTCGTTACCTAATATCACTCATCTATCAGCTTTACCAACAACACCGTTACCCTACGACACAACCACCCCATAAAACAACCAACCCACAGATCCTAGACCCCACCGGTATCGGTTATCAGTAACCGCCATCGGTTATCAGTAACCGCCATCGGTTATCCTGACTATAACCAGAAATCAGCCTTTCCCCTACTTGTTTCAACAAAGCAACTTAATTGATATTTTACAGTCTTTTGTGTTAATTCATATTAGCAGGGAAACTGACCACCTTCGAAAGGAAGTTTTATATTTCCTGGGCCCAAGGCAGTTTCCTCATTTATTGTCTAATTAAAATCTTGTGGTCTTGTGTTCTTATTTGCAGGTAGTCCTTCCAAGACAAAAAGGAGTTCTTCGCAGTCAGCCTGATCTTTCTGTACGGTACGCGCACACCATCTCGACATTCTACAGGTATTCCTCCTAGCCCCAACCCTTATCTGTTTCTAAAAGGAACGAAACATTCCGAGTGAAACATTTTGGCACGCCCGGTGGGACCCATTTTGGGTTTCTTTCATTTTGCTTGCTTTCATATAGGGAGTATACTTGTTGTTTTCCTCTTTTAAGAGATATTCAAAAGGTTTTGTATTATTTTGATAAACGAACTTACTTTGCTTTTACATCTCGCATTACTGAAAGTCATCTCTTTTGCTTCATCGAATATAATTTTTGATTTGAGTTTAAAACACGTGCATTGCATTCCTGCTTGTTGTTTTTCAATTCTAGTGAACGTAGATTAAGTAACAGGTCGTACACGTGGGAGTGATATCCACGGTATTGAAAGGAAATTAATCTTACTTTCACTGCACAACACATACCAAATCACTTCACAAATAACACAACAGCTGAAACATCCCCCCTTTTTCCGCGGTATTCCTCCGCCCGATTGAGGTAACCTTATAAGCCAAAACAACTCGACATTTCCCCTAAGTCTCTTGTTTAGGATTCTGACATCATTCTACGTCTAAAGGCATAAGCCCACGATAATTAAAATTAACCCTAGGGTTAATCTCTGGATTTGCGTGTGCATCTTGCTTGTTTTTAGTTCTGTTTTCTTTCTCATACTCTGTCTTCTGTGATCAATAATTGGACAAGTATACTAAACGTTGTTAAAAAACAAATTAGCAGCCTTTTTATATCTTGTTAGCCGAGACTTCTTACACCGACATCGGTTACCTGACCGACGTCGGCTATAGTATAACCGACATCGGTTACTAGACCGATATCGGTTACTGTCTTTTCCAATTCCTGACAAACCAGCAACAAACCAGCAACCTACCAATTTTACCAGTCTGAGTTTGTTTCTATTCCTGACAGATTGAAACCCTACTGTGAACTCCTGTCCATGGTTGTTATCACTCGAAAGCAAGCTGCCGCCATGGTTTCACATGCTTGCTCTGTTTCTTTTCCTGAATCACCCTCTTCACATTTTGTGGGGAATCCTACTGATACCAGCGAGGTTCCTAAAATTACTGTGGGAGATAAGGAATTTGCCAAGTTTCTGGATGCTAATTCTAGTGCTGTACAATACTATTTGTCTCATACCCCTGACCGTACGCCTGATGGTCAGCTCCTTGTTGGTATGCCTATTAGTATAGCTGCTCATTTAGCTCCCACTCCGCCTGATAACACCGCCTTGCTTCCTGCATCTCTAGCCCCGTCTCCCAATCCGACGGCTTCAGAGGTTCATACGGCTCAGATTGGCTTTCCGTTGGTTAATCTTGGACCCCACATATCATTACCACCAACCACCCCTACCTCATCTCTCTTGCAGACTGCTCCGTTCATGACTTGC
This sequence comes from Taxus chinensis, assembly GCA_019776745.2. NCBI lineage: Eukaryota > Viridiplantae > Streptophyta > Pinopsida > Cupressales > Taxaceae > Taxus > Taxus chinensis. The sequence continues at coordinate 365,553,557 of CM034155.1, forward strand.
TCTCTGCCACCTATCCACATGAGCTTTCCTTCTCAAGCTCCGCCTACCTTTTCATTCCCATACACGTATCCAGTGACCTCAACATCCTATATGGGACATCCCTATTCAGTTGCCTCAACATATTCATCCTCCACACCTTATCAACACTTAACCCCACCAGTGTCTAATGGTGGTCCTTGGTCCAATTTGCTTCCATTTACCACAACCACACCATCATCTCATCCAACTACTGATCTAATTAAACAAATGATGGACAAAATGCAAAACTTGGAGGCTTCTGTTTCAGGAAGTCGTAGCGCCTTGATCATACGAGCAAGTTTTTCGGGAGCCTATTCACCCGTCTGTCCCCCTTCATTCATATCCTCCTCAATGGGAGTTGCCAAAATTTACTCGTTTTTAATAGCAAAGAGGATCCTCAACAACACTTGCGATCATTTATACATGCTTGTTATTTGATTACCCATGATGATGCCTTGTTACTCCGCACCTTTCCCATGTCCTTATCAGGACCTACCTTGGAGTGGTACAGTGATTTAAACCCAGCACTCAATCTTCTCTTTTAACCAACTAGCCCAATCTTTCTTGGATCATTTCTCCATTAACATTGCCAAGAAAGTATCTATCACCGACCTCTATGCCATCCGAAAATTTGAGGACGAATCTATTGTGGATTTCGTTGGACGATGGCAGGGCCTTATCAACCAACTTACGTATGCCTTGCCTCAAACCGAACTTATCAAACTGTTTACGCGGGCCTGCGCTAAGCACATCTCCCCTACCCTCTAAATTCAAACTTTCCGTACATTCGATGAAGCCTTTACTATGGCTCAAAAACTAGAGATTCAAGCCTTAGAGGAAGAGAAATTGCGGTTACGTAACAAAAACCCCAATTTCTGAACTCCTGATTCTACCAATGAACCAAATACCACCACTCCTCACGCGTCGACTTCTTCTAAATCAAAAGGAGTCGTGTCCACGTGCTGATGGTCAAATCCCAACCACTGTCTAATACCCCGCCAAAAACCACTTATAAGTATAAAGCAGAACCCATCAACTACACTCCCTTGGGAGAAACATATGGTGTGATATTGGAAAAATTGCTCAAAGAAGGAGCCATTACATTACCTCCTGTTAAACCTCATTCCGGGTTTGATTCCACTCGCGCCATACCTTCCTGGTACAAAGAAAATGACTTCTGTAACTTCCACCGTGTGAAGGGACATAGTCATGAGAACTGCAAGATGTTGAAAAACATAGTGCAGGAAATGGTTGATGCGGGGGATATAGCCCTCGATAATCCTAACGCCCCTGCTAACAAAAATTTGAAAATATTCAACAAGCCATTCCCGAATCACTCGTCCAACAGTAACGTAAACCAGGATATCTTAACCGAGGAGAGTGTTCATGAAATCCATGCAGTCTTCGACTCCCAGCCAAAAGCCTCTATCGAGAAAATTTTGAATCAAGCCTCTTCACTAACACAGGAGTCCGAACCTCCTTCACCACCATCAAGCCAAAGTGAAATCATTCATTTACCCATAAAAGAGTCAACTGCCCAGACTTCTCTTCTCATCAATGAGTCTGCTTACACCACATCCCTACAAGACTACGAACGGATGTTATCTAATTTATCTATTTCCCAAACGTCCCCTTCTACCGCTCTTGCTGCACAAGAGGAAGGCTCGCCACTCCTTTTGACATCCTTAGACGAAAAACCTCTTGAACTGACATCACCATATTCTTTAAATATGACAGATCCTCTCAAACACGCCCTCCTACCCATTAGTCCTTCATCACCTAAATCTTTTCAACGACCAGTTGACCTCTTAACATCTATTGATACAGTGCCTCATCTACCCCCTGTATCACACCCACAGTGGAATGGAATCACAACCCACCTTTCTTCTGTACAAAAGTTCCTATTCACACGTGAGGACTGTCATTCTCCAGAAGATAGACGAATCCTATGGGAACGTTTGAGTACCCCATATTCTACTCAAATGCAAATGACCGATCCTGAGGCCTCCACCATATACCCGAAGTGTTTACAGAAGCTTAAAATTCCCATGTTCTCACCTTCACCCCCCTCACCTCTACCAAATGCCCCGTCCACTTCTATTAACTTAGCCAAATCTTCCCCTACACTTGGGACCTCGCCAATACCCAGTCTAACACACCCACCTAAGCGAGCTCGATTTATCTAAAAATAAATCCGTCCACCGCCACCTAGGAGACAAACTCAATCTCCTCAACCTATGCCTCTATCACAATCTAAAACCCTCATCGTCACACCCAACTTCCATATTGGGACCTCATCCCTCCACCTTACATCAAGTATATCGTACCTCCTGCGTTTTCTTCAAAACGACATACGCCTTCTACACCTATACAGAAATCCAAAGGGTATAGTACAACACCGTCACCCCCGTGTATTCTATCCACCTATCAACCCTAAACAAATTCCATCATCAAAAGATTTGTTTTCGGTCACTCCTATTTCCCCATGGTTGTTTTTTGATACCACATCATCGGTGGCCTCATCATCCAACATAGCTTCTACGCCAAAGAAACCACGTTCAGTGAAAAACACGTGTCAACACCCCTCGACTAAACCACCACCTGTACGAACCAACCACGCACAAACATTACCAAAACCCACACAACCAATACCCTCATCCTCCTCTAATTTTGACCCACTCAAAGGATCTTACACCAAAATCCTTGCTATGTTGGTGGAGAATGCGACCATTTCCCTACCCCCACTTAGACCTTATGACCCATCTAAACCTCGACCTATAGGTTATGATGAGTCTAAAATCTACACTTACCACCGCACACCAGGACATGACGTAGAGGGATGCAAAGCGTTGAAAGCCATACTTCGTCCGTCACCTCTCTCAGACAGAAAAGTTAAGAAAGACAACTTACAAAGAGATAGACCTTTAGTTTCCATTCCCTCTCCTCTACCATATGTCCCCGCCTCACCAAGATCTATCATTATTACAACCCCACCTCTTGAAGACCATGAGTTTATCCTAACCATCTTCCTCATCTCAGGTCTACGAAATTAATATGATTAGTGTCGCTACTCGAGGGTAGAAAAGCAATGGGAAAGCGAAAGAAAACATGCCTGCAGAACCTCTTTCTTCATCAACCATCTCGATTGCACCACCACCTAAAGTGGTTATTCGCGGACCCGCACTTACCCCATCTCTAATGGCAGTTGCCCACCGGACTATGATCAAACAACTTCATCAATCACCTGTAAAATTGACACTGTATGATCTCATTCAGACTTCTGAATCTCATCGACAAGCTCTCATTGAGATCCTTCAAGTGATAGAGGTTTTACCAAATGAAACCCTACCTATTGCCTCCATTCTAACACCCAATCACGTTGCTTCTCTCACCAAACAACCCTATCTGCCCCAACCACTTCGGAACTCTGTACAGCAAGCCACTGCTGTCAGTTTCTCTGAAGATGAAATTATCAACTTTGGTACCGAAGATCTTGACCCTGCCCTTTTTATCTTAGCGTACGTTTGGGATATCTGGTTATGTTGTGTTATGATTGACGGGGGCACCAGCCTAAATATCATCTCTTCAAAAGCCTTCCAACAAATGAATATCCCTTCCAGTTGCATGTGTGCCAACCCCATCATGTTGCGATCATTCAATGATGCTATTACTTCCACTTTAGGCACCGTGATCCTTAACATTCATGTAGGACCACGTACTTTACCCGAACTCTTCTATGTCCTTGAAGGAGAGTTCTAATACAATATGTTGTTAGGTCGTCCTTGGATCTGGGCTATGGGATGCGTTCCTTCAACATTACATAGATGCATAAAATTTGAGTACGAGGGGAAGTCCTACACCGTAAAAACTAATCCTCCCCCCTTTAAAACCTTTAATATGTTATACCACCCAAATGATGTACTTATACCAATTAAGGCACCCGTTCATTCAACCTAACCATCTGTCTTCAACTGTGCCTCAACCATCCACCTCAACCAAAACCTACGCCTTCAACTGATGAAACTACCATCGCAAAAACCACTTCCTTTCCCGCAGCTAACATCCCGACCGCCAACCCCTTAGTAGATGTTTTTCAGCGCCTTACGCTGGGGGAGTATCGCCTATATAATGTTAGTTCTTTCCATACCCCACAGGAGTACAGATAGGTACATGCCCATCCTAACTATGACCGTCATGTGGGGGAAGTAATGTCCTACGGACCACCTCACTGCCGCACTAGCCTAACGTATGGGGGTGTTGACGCGTCTTCCGTTGCCCCTGAGCCTCCTCTTGGTGTGGTTCCTTTCCAATACAATTTTCAATACCTGACAAATCGTCGCTTTCGCCCTCACCTTCTTGACTCACTATGCTTGGAAAGGCTTTGGTTTTGGTCTTTATGAACAAGGCCGACATACGCTCATCCCCATCACCACACGCAAACATAATGATCATAGTGGTCTCAGTTTTTCCGGAAACACTTACATCGAGGAAACACCTCGCGACAGTTGCCTCCTGGAAGAGAGACGACGTTACCCCTACCAAACCATCATCACCCAATTTGCCATCATCACCCACAGAAGTCAATAGATCACTGAATCTATCCCTCCTAACTTTTTTTTTTCTTCATAAATACCATCTTCATAGGTCCTCTCACTTATCAACGTGATAATGAGGACCCCTCTTCTATTCCCCTTCTATATCTAGACATGATTGAAGAGGACTCCCCTTCAATTAACGTTATCGAGTGCCAGGATGATGACTCCATCCTCACTTACCTTGGCGCGGATGACTCCTATCTTCAATGCGCCTTACCATCTGAAACTCAAACCATGTTGAATGAGTCAACTATAGAAATCAACATTCACATGGAGGAGGATCCTCACATTGTGAAGATCAGACAATCCCTTAACACATCAGAACAAGCCGTCTTTACTACCTTTCTCTGTACCCGCAGCCAATCTTTCGCTTGGTCCTAAGCGGACATGCCAGGAATTGATCCTACCATTGCCATCCATAACATCACCCTAAACCCCGATTCCAAGCCAATTAAACAAAAACTGAGAAAAATGCATCCACGCATTGCCCTCTTAGTCAAAGAAGAGCTTCAACGACTTCTTTCTGTTTCCTTCATCTTGCCTATTGACTACCCTCAATGGATTTCTAACATTGTACTTGTCACTAAAGTGATGGGGGGACTTCGGATATGCACGGATTTCTGAGACCTTAACCTCGCTTGCCCCAAGGATGACTTCCCCCTCCCAAGTATTGATCAACTTGTTGATCTCACTGCGGGCCATGAAATGCTTTCTGTCATGGATGGCTTTTCAGGATACAACCAAATTTTGGTTGCCCCTACCAATCAACATAAAACCGACCTTCATAACTCCTTGGGGAACCTTCTGTTACCGTGTAATGCCGAATTCGGCCTTAAGAATGCTGGTGCCACCTATCAGTGGGCTATGACCTACATTTTTCATGACATTATGCACACAATCCTTGAAGATTACGTCGACGATCTTCTGGGCAAGTCTAAACATCGCAGTGAACATCTCGATGTTTTAACCATTATTTTTGATCACCTGTTACAATATTCTGTCCGTCTTCAACCGAAAAAATGTGTCTTCGGTGTTCTTTTGGGAAAACTTCTTGGCTTTATCGTCTCTTTGCGTGGCATCGAGGTCGACCCATCTAAAGTCAAAGCTATTCTAGAAATGCCCCCAGCTACTAATCTCAAACAATTGCGTAGTTTACAAGGTAAGCTTCAATCTATCTGACATTTCATCTCCCAACTCTCGGATCGATGTCAACCTTTCCATCACCTCCTTAAGAAGGACATTGATTTTCAATGGAGCAAAGACTGCTCACCAAGCCTTTGAAGCTCTCAAAACTTATCTCTTACAACCACTCGTGCTTATCCCACCTCAAGACGACCACCATTTCTACCTTTACCTTTCCGCTACTAACCACGCTGTAGGGGCCATGCTTGCACATCGTGACTCTGAGCACGACGGGAACAAGCCATTTATTATATAATTCGTACTTTCATGGACTACAAGACTAGGTATACACATGTAGAAAAGTTATGCCTAGCCCTATCATTCGTGGCTACCAAGCTCTGAAACTACCTTCTGAATCACAAAACTTTCATCATCACCAACACGGACCCCATCCATTACATGTATGCCAAACCACATCTAAACCAAAGCATCGCTCAATGGCTTATGCTCCTCGCCGACCTCGACCTTGAGTTTATACAACAGAAGTCAATCAAAGGACAAAATCTTGCAGACCAACTTGTAGAGGCCCCTTTACCTAGGGAAAAATTCACTAATTTTAAATTCCCCGACGAACTCATCACCACTCTTTCACTCGGGGAAGAGTCGTATCAAATGACCCTCTTCTTCGATGGATCTAAATGCTAGTGCAGCAGAGGAGCCAGCGTTGTTCTTATCCCTCTTGACACTGAACCTATGCCTCTTTCATTCCAGCTTGATTTCCCCTGCACAAATAATATATCAGAATACGAGGCCCTTGTTCTGGGTCTCCAAGTTACGTTACACTTAGGTATCAAATCTATCAATATTTTTAGCGACTCTCAATTGGTAGTCAATTAAGTTATGGGCATCTACCAATGTAAAAATGAGGAACTTCAAAAATACAAACACTACGTGGATTCACTTCTAGCCTTATTTACTCACTATTCTATCCAAACCATTCCCCACTCCACTAACAAATTTGTGGATACTATGGCTTGCTTAGCCTCGCAAATTCCAGCTTCATCAACTGACTCTGTATTATTTGTCATGATCCAACAACTCTTTGCCCCATCCTACTCAACCCCAGTAGTTTTTATGATAAATACTGTGTCTGCTAACTTGCAGGATACTTGGTACCACCAATTTCACGACTATCTTACAATCTCTGTTCTCCCACCTGACCTTACTAGTAACGGAAAATGTGCTTTTCTTAAAATTGTTTCGCGTTATGTTGTCATGGGGGGACTCCTCTATAAACGTGGCTTTAATGGCATCCTCCTTCGCTGTCTAACCGGCGCGGAGGTCACCTATACCATCCAACAAGTCCATGATGGGATTTGTGGGGGACATTTTAGTGGCCTTGCCATGGCTAAATGAATCCTTCGCCTAGGTTATTATTGGCCTACTCTTAACAATGACTGCTACGAATATGTTAAGCATTGTGTTATGTGTCAACAACATGCCAACCTTCAACATACTCCTAGCCACCCGCTACAGGTCGCCCGAGATCTTTGGCCTTTCTCACAATGGGGTTTAGACCTTATTGGTGAGATTCACCCGACCTCGTCACAACGTCACCGTTGGATAATCACAGCAACCGAATATTACACAAAATGGGTGGAGGCCATTCCACTCGTTTCAATCAAAAAAGAAAAAATTGTCGAATTCATTAACCATCACATTATCTGTCGTTTTGGTATTCCTCATCGCCTAATAACTGATAATGGTAAATCTTTTAAAAACAAATTGTTACAAGACCTTTGTAACAACTTTGGTATCAAACTTAGTTTCTCATCGCCTTACTATCCACAGGCCAATGGTCAGCCTGAATCTTCTAATAAAACCCTAACCAAAATCCTCATGAAAGTTGTCAATGAATCTGGAAGAAATTGGCACGATCACATTCCCTTTACCCTTTGGGATTATCATACTAGTATTCGTACCTCCACTAATGCCACACCTTTTTCTTTGGTATACGGTACCGAGGCTGTTTTTCCTCTTGAAATACAAATACCCTCCCTTAGAATATCTCTTCAGGATATTCTCACCAACGATGATTTCCGCCAAGAGCGGTTAGCCCAATTGGAGCTTCTTGATGAACGTCATCTTACAGCTCTTGATCACCTCCAAATCTATCAAAAACGCATCAAACGTGCTTATGATAAGCGACTTCATGAGCATACCTTTAAGGTTGGTGATCTTGTCCTCAAAGAGAATCAACATGTCACCAAACTAGAAAAGAGCAAACGTGGAAAATTTGCTCCCAATTGGATTGGGCCTTATATAATCACTCACACTGTATGGATCAGGCACTTATCATTTAGTTTCGCTTAATGGTAAACCTGAGCCTGAGCCCCTTAATGCCTTGCATCTTCGACCATTCTACTATTGAATCTAGTGTTATATCACTTCTTATCTACCTGCTACTCGTCCCTTGAGCTCACTTACCACCACATACACTTTTTTTTCTACACCTCAATAATAAAAATCAAGCTCACATAGTTTGATTCTCACCTCCCCTCAAACGATGCCTTCCCCTTTTTAGTCTAGTCCATGACTTCAAAGTATTCAAGTACCACCTTCTTATGGGATTTTCTTGAGTCAAAATTCCTACTAAACTAGATGCTTCATGCTAAAAGAACATCTAGTCTATCTAAATTATATATAGACTACTCCCTCAAAGGACAACTATATGCCAAATTATTGCTGCTATTATATATAGACTGCTCCCTCGAAGGACAGCTATATGCCAAACTATTGCTGCTACTATAAATAGACTACTCCCCCGAAGGATAGCTATGCACTAAAATCATATCTGCTACTATCAATAGACTGCTCCCTCAAAGGACAGCTATACACAGTCAACCTTTATCTGAAGCTTCTCGCATTGATCAGCTTTGTGAAGACCTCAAGAATAGTACAATCAATATCCCTTGTAGACTTCCCGCATCGATCAGTCTATATTCAGTAAAATAAAATCCTCATTCAAAATAACTTTTGAGTCATGGAATTGTCTATTTAGGGTAGGTTCTCTTTCGTCCGAACACTCACTTTATAAAAAGTTTTCTGTACCTCAGCTATACCATTCACCTCACCTCACCAGTTGTTTCAACTCAAGGGACGTGACGTACACCTGATAGGATTGTGATCATGCAACTCTTTTCACCTATTGACTTCTCGTCTATGCACCAGTACCTAGGGCTTCACGTTCATTCTATGTTGTGTGGTTCGTTTTGCTCTTTCCACCTACGGAGAAATCTTTCCTCTTTGCCTCGTATCTAGGATTGTGTGTTGATCTTAATCAGGACATGATTCCCTTCTACTTGGGTAGGCTAACTTTCGCTTCCCTTATACCTTTTACAACATCACTAATGCATTACCAACACCATCAACCTTACCTTACCAATATTACTATCAATACCTTTACCAACCAACCAATCACCTAACCATACCTAAATTTCCTAAATTCACCTCTCCCTGGTCCTAAGGGAGAACTACATCTGTCTGAGGCCCCTCCTTGCTTTTTGCAATGGGCTATGTAGGCAGTACTTCAGGAGACATGGGGTCTCCCAAGGTTATCTCGACCATCCCCTACCATAACCTATCATGTGTGGTAAATATAAATATTTTTTTGTGTATTTCTATTTCATCACATTCCTCTTTATCCTTTTTTCAAAACACTGAAAATCAAAATGACAAACATTCTTATTATTATCGTAACTCAAATCAACATACATATCTCAGTTTTATTTAGATGTTAAATAAATACATCTTCTCTATCATCAACACGCAGGTCGGTACTCTTATTTATTTTTATACCTCTGCTAACATTTATTTAAACCCTCATGCCTCATCCTGAACTAGGTGATGATCATGATCATCGACCCCTCTCACTAGGCCTCTCTGTCCTCAAAGGTACCATGGCTATTGGTACCACCCACTGATCTGCCAATCTCTCCTGTAACATATAAATACGCCCTCTCGCATGGAGGACTCCAGCCTCTAGTCTCTCCGCCCGTGACTCCGTAACCACTAACAATCCTCTTGCCTCATTCACTTGCATTTGGAGCTGCTGAACCACACGCTGCAGATGATCCCTCTCCACTGTAATCACCGCTATGTCAGGGTGATCACGCACACCTCGCAGTTCTGCTACCCACCATAATCTATAGGCCTCTGTCGTTCCTACATCCATTACCCTGCGATCGGCTGCTACCTCTTCAGGCCCTTCTGGAGGTGTTGGCATGGGGAGGTGAGAATGTTGCCTCTGTGTCGATCCTCATATAGGGTCTATAAGCCTGCGATATGTCTTGCACCAATCCAAATTTTCGTCGCAAGTGATCTATAGGAATCCTCTCATATTCACCTAGCCTATGCCCTACGATCCATCTCAATCGATCTACACCCCTCAATTCCTCAGCTATGTTCTCTGTTACCATATAATTCCCGTAAGGCCTCCAACATATATCCGCAATCGTCACCCTCTCCCATACCTGCCTGTAATACTCAAAGTCATCCGTCACGGCTTGGGATCTTGCCTCTTGTTCTGTCTGGACCCATCGTCTGAATCCCAACCTCTGTACTCCGGTCTCTCCTGACTGGATGGGTCGGCCTATTGGTCGCACAAAAACAATGTGCTCATAGGCCCAACAATGTAATAAGTATGAACAATCTAGTGTCGTTCTGTGATTTCTCCTACAAGCCCATAAACCCCTATATAGTTCTACCAAATATGCAGGTGCCCATGCAAACGTCACGTTCCTTTCTATCATCTCCCAGATAACACACATCAATGCTTTTGAAAATATTCTCCCTTCTGCCCTCGGTAATGCATAATACCCTACCGCTATCATTAATATCACTGCTAACCTTGTCTCCTCGAGAGTGTGCTGCATACATTATCCCATACATAAATGATAAACCTCGCTGTGTCAAATCTCATGCGTATGGACCAAATACTGCTATTATCGCTCCCCGCACCGCGCTAGGTAATGCCTGATATACTGGTTCTCCTGTAATAGGGAGTCTCAAAATATGGAACACATCTTCCAATGTTACTGTCATCTCCCTTGTTGGCAGATAGAACGTATTCTTCTCTGGATTCCATCTCTCAATCAACGCCTGTAACATAGCATGGTTACGTGCGATTCGTGAATAATAGCGGATTCCACTTAACCCCAAACGATTTATCAATGTCCATTCAGCTGGTGTTACATCCACTCGGATTCGTGACAACAGCGCTGGTACACTATCATTCATCCTCAACCCTGCCTCTGCCTGCATACATCACAAAAACAAACTAAACCATTCAACCAATCAAATCCACCACTGGGTTTTTTCTCACATTCTGGAAATTCCTCCAGTAACCGGTATCAGTTATAAGCTAACCGGTACCGGTTGAGTAACCGATACCGGTTATCCCTAACCGATATCGGTCACTGTCAATTATATACACCTTGCCTAAAAACAACCACCTACGACAATAAATTGCTCGTTTATTCCTCTTGTATACATAGACATACCTGAAAACCCTTGATTACCTACCCCGTAACACTCACCTCATCTATAACCCTTGCTATCATGTTTTCTTTCTCATATCTACCCACTTACTCTCCCTCAGCTTATTCACAAAACATGCAGTAATCAAATCACAACCAAAACATTTACCTCTTGGAGTTGCAGCAGCTTGAGGTGGCCCTTGTCTTCCCTCTCGTCCCTGCCTGCTGGATGCTTCTCCTCGTTCTGCCATGATCACCACCCTTTTTCAAATTCACCTTTCTGCCTTCTGAATCTCAGATCACACACTCTCCCTGTCTCTTTTCTTATCACTTCATGCCCTGTCTCTTTTCTCCTTATCACTCAAATCTCTCATTCAAATACCTTTCCCAGTCATCAAAAAGTGTCGCGTTCACGTATTTAACTTCTTGCATGGCTCTCAAAATTAGAACTTAAGTTGCCACCCTAGCTTTTTTATTTTTAGAAAAGCTCATACCTAAATAACCGGTATCGGTTATGTAACCGATATCGGTCTACTAACTACCGCCGTCGGTTACCTAACCGATATCGGTTATACACCTGCCTTTTTGAAACATAGTTCTTTTCTTCATTTTTTACCTAATTTTTGTCGCGCCTGCCTCTTTTCCTGCATCTCATCACCATTATCCATATTTTTCCATCCACCACACATATCATTACAATTTTATTAACATCATCTATTTTACAAAAACAAACACGTCATCAACTAAGGATACCAAAACAAAACAAAAAACTATCTATCTATACATCATTTGGATACAGCTCATCAGATACATATATAACAATGTCACAAAACCAGCACCAAAACATGCAACATTTCCTCATATACAATGTCATCCATATATACGTACAAAAGACATCAACATCATCCATATATCAACATGTCATTTAAACTCATCATACATTCTATATATCACAAACCATTGACGAAATACTTCAAAACATTTTGAACACCGCATATGGATCAAAACATCATCTCTATATATATATACAAGTTTTCAAATATACACTGTGCCCTGCATCGGGGCCTCTGTGATCTCATAATCCAACAAAGCCGGCACGCAGGCCGCAATAACTATCAATAATCTTGACTCGGCTCGCAGGCCGGTCCCTCATATCAAAAATATACTCGGCTCGCAGGCCGGTACCAACTGTACAACCCGTACTCGGCTCGCAGGCCGGTATACAATAAATGAATGAATGAATAAACGAGTAATATGTAGGCACGCATGCCTCTATAAACATAACCAGTTCGCAAACCGGTGCCCATGCCTATATACAAACACAATGCAGGGATCCCTCAGCTCTCCCCAGCACCCTCAGCACCTCTCCCTGCGGGTCCCTGTGGCACCTCTTGCCTCCTGCCTGTAACAGACACGCCGGCTGTGGCTGCACCTCCCTGAGATTTCTGACTGTGAGAGGTCTCTGCTCTATGAGCTGCATAAGGCTGATACTCAGCTCCGGTACCATCAAGAATATCCTGATAGTACCCGATCCTCCGCCCTAACCTCCATATAGCATGTCTCGAGCCACTGAAGGTAGCTAGGGCTGGTCCCCTGGACACCTAATACTAATGCCCCCTGAGCCTATGATGGTGCCGCTGGCTGGTGCCTGTGGCCGCGGTGGTGCCGGTACCTGTACTTGCTGCTGGTACTCGCTGCCTGTACCTGTGGCTACGCCTGTGGCTGTGTTGGTGGTGGTTCCTGTGCCTGTGCCTGTGCCTGTACCTGAGCCTGGGCTAGCTACCCCTGTAAGACCCCTATCTGTGCCTCCGCAGTACCAAGCTGCCCCTGTAAGAGCTGCACCTGACCCCTGAGCTGATCTCTCTCTTCCGTCATAGCTACCAAGTCTGGATGTGCGGGCTGTGCTACCCTCGCCGCTCTCTGACCAGCCCACCACACCATGTATGCTCCTGTACAACCAGCATCATCTACTGTGTCATCTGCTGGCCTCTCAGCAACCCAATCTGGATCCAAGGGCTGTGGTGCAGGCAGTGGGGCCTCTACATCATCCCTCCTGTACTGAGGGAAGGGAGGTGGCTCGTCCTGTCGTAGCCCCATCTGCCTGCGTACCCTCTCTAGGGGTATCCTCTCGTACTCTCCCGGCCTCCGTCCTGCTATCCAGAAAGTGTACTGGATCCAGACGTAACTGTACTCGGGCTCCTCTGTGCGGGTGATGACCTCTGTAAGGTCTCCATACGATATCTACCGCTGTCAGGCCCTCTAACAAATGTCTATAATAGGTGACATCCCGCCCTGCAAGCACTGCTCGTGGCTGCCCCACGACTCCCAACCACCTCTGAAAGTCGTATCTGTATATAACCTGTGGCCCTGGCTGCTAGGGTAGCCCTACTGGTCTGATGCATATGATGTGCTCATATGCCCAACAGTGAAGTAAAAACAGTCGAACAAATCCCAAATCGCCTCATCCGGCGATAGCCCCATAGCTCCCTGTATAACTGCACCAGATATACTGGTGCCCAAGCATAACAGGTGTGCTCCTCCACCATCTCAAGAAAGCACCCCCATCAATGCCCATGGAAAGCGGCCTCCCTCTGAGTCTGGGAGGGCGAAGCAGGTGATCCCAATCATCATCAGCACGGCCAGTCGTGTCTCGTGTCGGTGCGCACGGTACATGTCACCATACCCGATACTCGCGCTGTGATAGGTAAGTAGCGCGGCTGCATCTCCAAAAACCTGCAGGATGCTGTCCATCACTGTCTCCGAATCTACCTGGAAGACTGCCTCTCCCTCAATCGGTAGTCGAAGGATGCGATACACATCCTCCAATGTGATGGTCATCTCTCCGGTCGGGAGATGGAACACATTGGTCGCCGGATCCCATCTCTCGATGAGGGCAACCATCAGGCTGTGATCTCTATCAATAGCTCTGTATCGCTGGACTCCGCCGAGTCCCACCTCGCGCATGATCGCCCAATGAGCCGCAGATACGTGTGGCCGCATCCGCACCAACAGCGGGGGCATCCTATCCCGCATCGTCAACTGCTGACGTGCCTGCAAAACCAACCCACATCCTTAGACCTACTCTTTATCACAACATCTACTTTACCCTCTAAACCCCCTTTTATCCCCCCGACCACACCCCAACTCTCTACCACCCCCCCTCTAGCAACCTACCCTCAACCACCCAACCCAAAACCCACCCAACCCCAACCCATACAAATCCCATATCTACCCACAACTCAACCCACCCAAACCCTACCACGACCCAAAGACCCAAAATCTACCCAAAACCCACCCCAACCCAACAAAATCCCAACCCAAAACCAAACCCACCCCACCCAAAACAAAACCCACCCACACCCCAAAACACACCAACCCAAACAAACCAACCCAAAACCAAACCCACCTCACACCCCAAACCCCACCCACACCCCAAAACACACCAACACAAAACAAGCCCACCCAAAACAAACCCACCTAACCCCAAACAAAACAAACCCACCCAACCCCAAAACACAAACGCAAAACAGCCCAACCCAAAACAAACCCCACCCACACCCCACAACACACCAACACAAAACAAGCCCAACCCAAACCCAAACCCACCCAACCCAAAAAAACAAAACAAACCCACACAAACCCAACCCGACGCCGGCCGATATACCGACCGACGCCGGTCCATCCCAACACACCCTGTCCACACAATTTGCGACCGATGCCGGTCGCTTAGCAACCGACATCGGTCACTGTATTTTACCGGAGCCGAACCCCCGCGCGGCCCCCCCACCCACATTTTTGCATTTTTCTACTTATCTACCCACCCAAACACCCTAAAAACCTACCCACCCAGCCGCCTTGCCCTATTTTACCCATCTATCCTCTTCGTTTTTCAAATTACGTCCATTTACTCATTATTTCCTAAAACATGTAAATTCCTACCCAAACCCCCAATTTAGCTTAATACCATTCAAATGCACAAAATAAAGAGTTTCGAACCTACCCGAACGACGACACGTCGTCGTGGTGGGATGGGTGGTGGTGGTCCAGCTGGTCCAGCCCCTCCTGCTCCTCCTGCCTGTGCCATAGCTCCAATTCTGATCTGCTGGGTCCCCGGCCAATCAACTGCTGCCTCCTCCTCACTCGGGCCCGCAAACAACTCACTCCTCCAGCAAAATAGCTCCACCTCACTCAATAAAACCTCCAATCTCAACTCTCCACGTCAGACAAATCAATTTGGTTTTCAAATAACACAAGTGACAATGACAAGCCGTATTTTTCTTTTTATAGGTTTTTCTCCCTTAACCGACATCGGTTTCATTTTGCCCTAATGAACCGGTATCGGTCCCTTAACCGATATCGGTCATGTAGAATCGACATCAATGGTTTCCCTCTGAGTCTGGGAGGGCAAAGTTGATCCCAACATCATCAGCCCCAGTCGTGTACTCGTGTCGGTGCACACCATGTCACCCATACCCAACACTCACCTGTGATAGGTCCACCTTTGCTGCACTCCAAAACACCTGTTCAGGATGCTATCCATCCCGACACCAAATCTACCTGGAACACTACCCATCTCCCTCGATCGGGAGCACGAAAACATGCGCCTACACATCCTACCAATGTGATGGTCCTCGACCGGTCGGGAGATGGAACCATTGGTCACCCTATCCCATCTCTTGATGAGGGCTGACCATCAAGGCTGTGATCTCATCAATAGCTCTGTATCGTTGGACCCGACCCAAGTCCCACCCTACGCATGATTGGCCCGAGCCGCAGATACGTGTGGGCGCACGCACCAATAAGCGGGGGCATCCTATCCCGCATCGTCAACCTGACCATTTGTGCCCTGCAAAACCAAGGCCTCACATCCTTAGACCCACTCTTGGCACAACCCTACTTTAGGCCTCTAAACCCTACCTTTTATCCGGCCCGACCACAAGGCCTCAACTCTCTACCACCCCTTCTAGCAACCGACCTGTCAAGGCCACAACCAACCCATTTGGCCCGACCCAAGGCCCCAACCCATACAAATCCCATATCTACCCATAACTCAACCCACCCAAACCGCTACCCGACCCAAAGCCCAAAGTCTACCCAAAACAAATCAACCCAAAACCAAACCCACCCCACCCCAAACAAACCCCCCCCCCACCCCCAAACACACCAACACAAAACAAGCCCAACCCAAACCCAAACCCCCCCAACCCCAAAACAAAACAAACCCACACAAACCCCCAATAAACCCACACAAGCCAAAACAAACAAACAAAACAAACCAAAACAAAACAACACAAACACTACGGACCGGTACCGGTACCAAACAACCAACCACGGCCCTCTTCCCACCGACGCCGGTCAACTACCGACCGACGCCGGTCAACCACACAGAACCCAGCCCCTAAAATTTTGCTACCGATGCCGGTCGCTTAGCGACCGACATCGGTCACTGTCATTTCCCGGAGCCGAACCCCCGCGCGGCCCCCCCACCCACATTTTTGCATTTTTCTACTTATCTACCCACCCAAACACTCTAAAAACCTACCCACCTAGCCGCCTCTCCCTATTTTACCCATCTATCCTCTTCATTTTTCAAATTACGTCCATTTACTCATTATTTCCTAAAACATGTAAATTCCTATCCAAACCCCCAATTTAGCTTAATACCATTCAAATGCACAAAATAAAGAGTTCTGAAC
Source organism: Taxus chinensis (assembly GCA_019776745.2). NCBI lineage: Eukaryota > Viridiplantae > Streptophyta > Pinopsida > Cupressales > Taxaceae > Taxus > Taxus chinensis. The sequence goes on from CM034155.1 coordinate 365,570,525, forward strand.
CTACCCAAACAACGACACGTCGTCGTGGTGGGATGGGTGGTGGTGGTCTAGCTGGTCCAACCCCTCCTACTCCTCATGCCTGTGCCATAGCTCCAATTCTGATCTGCTGGGTCCCTGGCCAATCAACTACTGCCTCCTCCTCACTCGGGCCCGCTATTAACTCACTCCTCCAAGCAAAATAGCTCCACCTCACTCAATAAAACCTCCAATCTCAACTCTCCACGTCAGACAAATCAATTTGGTTTTCAAATAACAAAAGTGACAATGACAAGCCGTATTTTTCTTTTTATAGGTTTTTCGCCCTTAACCGATGTCGGTTTCATTTTGCCCTAATGAACCGGTATCGGTCCCTTAACCGATATCGGTCATGTAGAATCGACATCGGTTTTTCTTCCAACTTTCCCCCAATTCTTTGCCCTTATTTACCATTTGCCCCTTTTTAACCACATATCGCCTATATCCACCTTTGCTGAACACCATTTGTTTACCTACTCGGCCCGACCCAAGGCCTCAACCTACCTATTCGGCCCGACCTAAGGCCTCAACCTACCTATTTGGCCCGACCCAAGGCCTCAACCTACCTATTCGGCCCGACCCAAGGCCTCAACCTACCTATTCGGCCCGACCTAAGGCCTCAACCTACCTATTGGCCCGACCCAAGGCCTCAACCTACCTATTCGGCCCGACCCAAGGCCTCAACCTACCTAATTGGCCCGACCCAAGGCCTCAACCTACCTATTTGGCCCGACCCAAGGCCTCAACCTACCATTCGGCCCGACCTAAGGCCTCACCCTACCAATTTGGCCCGACCCAAGGCCTCAACCTACCTATTTGGCCCCCCCAAGGCCTCGCCCTAACAATTTGACCCGACCCAAGGCCGCAAACCCAACAACCTGGCCCGACCCACCCAAGGCCGTATCACTTCAATACCATACCCACAATCAACGTTTTATTTTATCCATCCATCATGTACCTTTTGTTCAATCGAGCTCACCTGTTCGTGTTTTAGCATGATTAGGGTCCTTGACTTGATCTGTCGACCAACTTTGCCTAGACCTAGACCGTGACGTTTATCTCAACCAAACCAACCATTTGGTACTGCCCGAACATGCCTAAACGTTCCTGTACCTTACCTGTTATATACCCTGGAGCTACTTCCTATGCCTTGGATACCAGGATTATATCACCCTTGTTTGGATAAACTATCGACCTTTGCCTATACATTGCTGGTTTGCTCGTCAAATCATGTACCCTAGTCGTACTATTGCATTTCAACATGCGTCTGCTTCCTTGGACCTACCCCACCACCTTACCATCCTCTCTACAACATTTACCCTTTATCAACCCTATCCCTGATTTCCCGTTCACTCAATCTGTGATAGATTTGAGGGGGATTACCTATATCCTTAACATGAGAAACCACTTCATATTATTGTCCGCGCAGCTTTACAAAACAAGCTACACGACAATAAGGGGCTAATGTAGACACCAAATTCGTGTCTTACGACCCCTTGTGACCCGCATCCCATTTCGCAACCTAACCTCATTACCTAAACCTTACACAATTATTTATTAATTACCTTGTAATTGATAAATCCACATCACCTTACCTGCCACCTCACTTTGCCACCTCATCATGACCTAGCCCTAACCCTAAACTAACCTAATTAAGACCCAAAACTTGGTCTACACCTACACCCATAACTAATGACCCCTTTCTCGCACCTAAAACCGACCTTCTAGTCACTTGACCAAGCCCGCAACTGATCTCTCGGGAGAAAAGCAGGGAAGGTGGGTGATTTTACTAAAAATAGCCTACTTTTTCCTTACCGATGCCGGTTCCTACTCGACCGCCGTCGGTTACGTAACCGCCATCGGTTCCCTGTAAATGGGCTCCCCAAACCAAAAACAAACGGATCGGAATTTCATTTTGGGATCAAGGGAAGGATTTTGGAATCAACAGAGATCATTGGGAGCGAGGAACAGAGTCCAGATCTTCACTTGACCGAGCAGAGACGAGTGAAGAAACCAGAAGTGTTTACAGCAAAGGAGATCAACTTGCATCTTCGTCAAAACCAGTAAGTCACATCTTGCATGTCCTTCTGTTATAACATTTCTTATGCCTTTTGAATCACAGTCCTCATAAATCCATTTCTGAATCCACTACCCAACGTGCCATTGCATCTAACCGTCATTCATCTACCTCTCATCACCCATTTCCTAATATCACCATCTATCAGCTTTACAAATAACACCGTTACCCTACGACACAACCACCCCATAAAACAACCAACCCACAGATCCTAGACCCACCGGTATCGGTTATCAGTAACCGGCATCGGTTACCAGTAACCGCCATCGGTTCCCTGACTATAACCAGAAACCAGCCTTTCCCCTACCCAGTTTCAACAAAGCAATTTAATTGATATTTTACAGTCTTTTGTGTTAATTCATATTAGCAGGGGAACTGACCACCTTCGAAAGGAAGTTTTATATTTCCTGGGCCCAAGGCAGTTTCCTCATTTATTGTCTAATTAAAATCTTGTGGTCTTGTGTTCTTATTTGCAGGTAGTCCTTCCAAGACAAAAAGGAGTTCTTCGCAGTCAGCCTGATCTTTCTGTACGGTACGCGCACACCATCTCGACATTCTACAGGTATTCCTCCTAGCCCCAACCCTTATCTGTTTCTAAAAGGAACGAAACATTCCGAGTGAAACAACTATTGGGAAAAATGTTGGACTAGGATCTCATGAAAAAAGAAAGTTAAGAAATTTGACACCAAGGTAGAAACATGTTGCCATCATCATTGAAGAAAGAAAAGATCGGAATACTCTTGAGTTTTATAATATAGTTGAAGACTAAGAGGAAAATTGGAAGAAAATGATGAGGAAAAGTTTACCTAAAATTTAATGAAACAAGGAATGAATGTGCCAAAATTAACTACAAAAGGAACCAAGGACAAGACATGAAAAAATCAAAATTATTCAAAATGAGACAAAGGAATAATAGGTGGTTCAAATGCAAGAGGGACAGGTAAATGTGATTAGAGAAGTATTCTACCAGACTTCATTACTACAAAATGGTTGGTCATTACATCTTTACCATAACACCTATTTAAAATCTCCAAGGAAGGAAGAAGTGATAATCTATCAGCTAGTGCAGGATGAGAAGGAATCTTCAAGTAATTTGGTGAGATCATTTAATGCAATTAACATATTGTTGGCAAGAATTTTAGTAACTTGTTGGCGATAAGCTTTCTGTGGCATAGATAAACTTATGGATTTTTTTTCAACACTCTGGGAATCTAAGTCCCTCAACTTAACCGGTGCAACTTTCGTATATGCATGCATGAGAAAATGTCGATTTTCTGCCGGTGGCCTTACAGTCATGGATCCAACAGGGGCACTCCATTGATCCTGCAACAAAGCTAGCAATGTCTTGCTAGGGAAGACTTTGTCTCGAAGTGGGAAAGGGGGTGAGAATACGAGGTAGGATAACTAATGCTGCAGGTAGAAAATCAGATTCCTGCACACACACACTAGTTATAAACTTTCATCACATGTATTCATGAGAAGAAACAACTCTGCAAATAACAACAAAACCAAATATAATTTATTGATCACAAAGTATCAAGAAACCCCTTAGTCAAAGAAATCTAGAAACTCATTATTGTATTGATTTCTAAAACAAAAATTGTACATAGTGTGGGAATGGAAGAAATTTGAGAGTGGAGGAAAGCAGAAGAAAATGGGTATCTCTTTTACTTTCTCTAAATACAATGCACTCTTGAGTTTACAAGATCAATTGCCAACCCTTTGAGATGGGAATGGCTTTACAATTTATGGAGTGAGATATGAATCTTCATCTACCCCCAATGCCTTTTCATATGCCCTCGCTCAACTTAAAAATTTTCAACTTCCTAGGAAGCTTATTCAGCCCCTTTTTATAACATAAAGTTGACTTTTACAAATTAGAAGCACAAACTTGCTTTTTTAATTTCATTAAAGGACATATAAAAAGTGCAAACCCCAACAAAGAAATTAGAACATTGGAAAGAGAGAGAAAGTAGGGGAGAGAAGAGAGAGAGAGAAAGAAGGAAGAAGAAGGGGGAAGAAACACTGATGATGACTAATTTGCCTTCGATGAAGCTCCGTTGACTCCTTCTAGATGGTCCGATGAGGTGACTCCAACTGTAGTGAAACTCTGCATCTCCAAACTCTTTATACCCTGATGAAATTCCTTCATTTTGAGCTCAAAGACATGCTTGTCTAAGTTGAATGAACTGTTCTACTAATGACCGCAATTCCAAACCTACGTATGATATACCTGTGACTTGAATCTATCTACTAAGCTGTCAAAAGACTACTGTTGAATTCCTTGAGATGATCAGTCCCTCTGATGCCTCATTATGCCAAAATTGCCCATGGATGATCAAACTGCGAATGATGGTAAGTTGACCTGAATGGATCATCCCTACTATGGCTCATTAGTGCCAAAGTGATGCTTGCCTCTTGAGTACAACCATGCTATGATTTTATGAATATGAGCCCATGCTCAATGCTATTATGAGCATATTACCTATCTTGCTCCAGTTTCACCTTCTGAACCTTCTTACCATGATTCTAACCTCATATGTTTAGTGAGATACTTCTTTTTTAGGCACATTTCTATTTTTAGTAAGTGGTCATTATTTGAGGACTTGCTACTTTGGGAAGAAGTCGTCTTCTAGTCTTACTTGTTCATCTTCAATGCCCTTTTCTGACTTGTCCAGAGTGCTAGACTTTATAATTCAGTGGACTTGTCATTTACTAGCAAACATGTGTAGGAAATATAACATATGCTATTTTTAGTAAGTGTCCTTGAAAATGACCTCTGTTTGCGACGGGAACAACTTTTTCTGGATTCAAATCTTCGTCACGAATCTTGTGCTTCCAATTTTCATCGTGATTTCACTTTCCAAAAAGCTCAGAAATGAAATTTTGAAAATATATGTTTGGTAAGTGGATTTGGGTATGGAACTACCATGGCGTAGCCAATACTGGAGCTAAAAAATCAATCCTGTCATAGTCTCAAAAAAATGGAAACTTTATTGTGCAAAAACTAGTTTGCAGATGAAACATAGACTTTTTTGCAAGAGGTCTTCCCTTTGAAGCTCATTTGCAAGTGATTTCACCCGCTGGATCTTCGGGAATTTGAAAATTTCTTTGAAGAGGAAAGAATGCTGTTAAAAAAATTGCCCTTCATATCCCTAAAAAATAGGGACTGCATGGTGCAAAAACTAGTTCACGCGAAACTAGATTTTGTTCAACGATCATTCCCTCCAATTTGCGCGTAATTTCACCCATTTGAACCTTGAGAATTGAAGAGGTAGCTCACTACCTTTTTTGAAGATGTTCATCATGTGACATGGTAGAAATATGATGAAAACTCAGTCCTCCATATCCCTAAAAAATAGGGGTTTCATGGTGCAAGAACTAGTTCACGGGAAACTAGTATTTTTCGACGATCATTTCCTCCAATTTTGATCGGGCGATTTCACGATCATCTGGAACCTTGAGAAGCGGAGAGGTAGCTCGCTGATTTTTTCCATTACTATGTCATGGTGGCCATTAATGGAGCTTGAAATTTTCAGGTCTAGTTTTTGTCTCCGTTCGTGACAAAATAAATTTCATTGCGATGTGTTTTTGCTTCTGGTGCTTCACACAAAATTTTACTGTGGCAATCCAACAACCTGTTTAATAGGAAATTGAACTTTGTTCTTCATGGAGTACTGGAAGTGAAATTTATTTTCTATTAGACATTAGCTTTCGAGCAAAACCATGGCATGGTTTGAATATGAGTTTTTAATGGCCTTCAAGATGAGAAGAACTCAACAATCGACGGTTTGTCAATCCGTGCACCGGATTTGCAAGATATCTTCAAATCTTTGTTTTATGGCAATGGGGATTTCTATTGTTCTTCTGTCTCTATTCTTATCTTGATGAATTATTCTTCTGAGACCTTAAGTGTATCACCATGGGGTATTAGGATTTTATTGTTTTGGTGAAGCTGGTTTGCCAGCGTGTCCTGACAATCCGGTGGCAGTGGAATGGACTGGTATTCTCTACAACTTTCTTCTAGGTAATGGAGAAGTCAGTTATGTGGGTGAGCAAGAAGCACTCGAACTCATTAGAATTTTTTTCAAATTTTGAAGTTGGAGTTGTGAACATTTTTCCTATTTCCTTGATGTCCCTAACCTCAAGGACGTGAGGGAGGTCAAATTCCATGGTGAGTCAAGAGGAGCTGACACGTGGCGCTTGATCTGACGACAGGGAATGGATGCTCCAAAAAATGCACTTGGGGGCTGAACTGTCAAGTCTGGAGGTCACATGAGGTTCCCAAAGGTCACATGGAGGTTGGGTGTATTTTTACAAAGTTGGTATACCTAACCTCATGGACGTCAGGGACATGAAATCCTGCCAAGCTCTTGGTGCTGACACGTGTCCTCCCGAAAATTGACTAACTCCTGAACTGACTTTGAGAGGGTAACTTAGAAGGATGATAACTTGAGCTCTCGGTGGAATTTCTTGGTTAAATTTTATATGATACTGACTGTAAATGGAATTTTTAATCCAATGGTGGGGGTGTCATGTCTTTAGTCATTCCATATGATCCCTAGAAAAACAGGATTTTTGATTTGAGTACTCTACCTATGCCTAAGGAAAATTACCCGCAAACCCTATGTGCACTAAGGTGTTGTGAAAAATATGATTTCTCCATCATTGTAGGGCTTGGAATTATCTTTCTGGAGATTATGTTTCGTTTTACTCCTAAATCCATCCAGAGCTCCTAGAATCTTCTTCTGAAGCTCAGCAGTTGTTTTAGGCTTGTGTAGTGCCTAGGTTTGTGAACCTTGTTTTTTATTCAGATTGCTCCAAGTCTTTCAAAACTTCCCCAAACATTCCAAAATAATTTATGTGATGTTATAAGGTCTTCAATTCACCTACATGTCTGAATTTTGCCCTTCTGTTCCGCTCCAAGGGGGTTGATCCAGTCTTGGGAAGGCCAACGATAGCCCTTCCCGTGATTACTGCTGGAAAATTTGCATTTTCAATGAACTCCTAAAATCAAAATCACTTAGGGGACTAAATTTGGCTTTCCTAAATCACCTAGGGGGTTGAGATAATGTTACATCAAATGGGGGGTCACTGGATTGACTGGGTGGACTTGGTGTGTCTTGGGAATGACAAAACATGAAAATTTTGGCACTAAGGTATAGTTATCGTGCTTGGAAATTGTCAATTTCTCTGTTGCACATTTTCATGACAAAATATGGCTCTAGGTTAGCTACATGACATGGACTAAGTGCAATGAATACATTACGTGGGAATCGAGAATCTCAATTTTTGACCATATAGTTCGTTGACCAGTGCCTTATCCATTGGGCCTTGCAGAGTCATGTACAAATTATAACAAGAGATAAAGAGAGCAAAGAAGGAAGCACACACACACACAAGGATGGAAAGGAAACACAAGACACAATAGAAAGGAAAACACACCTAACAATCACATATGGTACAAGGTAGGGGACAAACCACTTTCACTAAAGCACTTTTCATTTCTCAAAAGTTACCCCTAAAGAGGCAACACTGAATGATGATGTTCTGCAAAGCCATTGACGGGCTCCAAAAAGTAGCCTCCGTTCCTTAGCTACTTATGAAAGCCGGGTGTTTTCACATTTGTATGTAAACTTTTTAGGAGTGAGCCTACATGAGCTTCTTGATGCTCAAGTCATTGCTTAGAAATTCCATTGTCTTCGTGTTATTTGAAATCTATTTCATCATGTTAGTTTCCTTCCATGTTTATCCATATAGATGATTCTCCATTTAGCACGCTATCGCTTCCCCATGGTTGCTTTTTGTTCAAATTACATGAACATTCGGGATTCTTTTCTTTCCCAGGTCTATGCTCATTGACATCTTCTTCATGAGATACATTTGATTCATCCTTTATCTCTGCTCCATTGTGAGGTGCTTGAGTACTGACGGAAGGATTGGAAGTGACCTCATACTTGTCTTGTATGTCCATGGCATGAGTGAAGAGATCAAGAATCAACTTAGGGTCTTCCGCAACTTTTACTGCATCCAAGTTTTCTTGCACGAAGTCAAGCTTCGTCATTTCCTGCAACTCATCTTTGTACGCCTTTGAAGAATCTTTATTTTGCGGCTCAAGGAAACTATCTGGAGGGATTACTTCATCATCTTGGGAATCACTAAATTTTATCACTCCTTTGTTCAGAGGAGTTTCAGCTTCAAAGGCCTCAAAATGTCTTGCTTTAATTTGTTCATCATGGAAATATTTTTCTTCTTCAAATGGGGAAGAGAATACCTCAATTTCATCATTGTATCCACCAACCATTGGCTCGAGATGGACATCATATTTTTCACCTTGCCTTATCTGAATATGGTCAACCTTTACATTGGTTGAGGTTTCTAAGTCAGCTTCATGCTTATCTTCCAAATTCATGGATTGCATTAAAAGTTCAAGACTGATCTCAGGTTCTTCTGTTTCTGTCGCATCTCTTAGCAGTCCTTGTAAAGAAATTTATTTCAAACCTTTCATGGGATCATCAGAATATGATTTTGTCTTTCCATAAATGGTTGAGGTCATCTTCATCCCCAAATGGGAATGAGAATAACTCCTCATCATAGATAAGCATATATGCTGATTTTTCTGCTTGAAGATGATCAAGAACCATTTCCTCTTATTCATGGTTTGCATCATCCAACAATTAGGAGCTGCCCTCTTATAACTTGAATCTCCTCAGTGCTTCTTCAAAGTCCAAATATCTCTGGGAAGGCATGTCTGGCCCTATCAAGATGGGAATATGCTCTTCATCCTTAGTTGTCACAAAGTAATTCATCTGCCTGCTACCCTGGTACAAAATGTTAGCTTCTGGGCTTCTGGAATTTCATACCATGTACCTCATCTTCTTCTCAGGAAGAAATTTCTCCATTTCCCCTTCACTAGTATGGTTGCAAATGACCAATTCAAGTCTCGGCAAAAATTTCTACTCAACAACATTTCGAGTGAGGCTAGGACGTCTACTACTAAGATCATCGCTGAAACTTTTTGTCTAGAAAATTTGGCGAGAGACACCTGTGTATCTTTGACCTTCCCTACAAGTGGGACCTTTTTTTTCTCCAAAGAGTAACAAGAGCCACCAGGTGGAGCCATGGTGAGTTTGAGAGATTTAGTAACATTCAAAGGCATCATGTTATCTGAGGCAACAAAATCTATTATGTAATTTTTCAGTACATATTATCTAATAAGAAGGGAGATGTAGAAAGGATCGACATTTTCAGTCTTGGATGTGCTTAAGGAAAGCATGTTTTGTGAGGGAGGTAGAGGTGGATTTGGAAACATGCCTTTGGAACTACAAGTTACAATATTGGGTGCTAGAATACCGCTCTTGATGTATTGAACATATCTCTCAAATTATTCGAGGTGAGTCTGCAAATATTCAGTCTCAGTAATCTGCACCTTGTCCCTATTTGCATATTCTACGAAGTCAAAGGGAGCATATGTGGGTGAGGGTGATGAATGGATTGATTTTGGATCGAGTACATATTTTGAAGTAGGAGTAGATTTTTGGGGAATTGAGGGGATCTTCAAAGGTACATTGGGAGCTTTCAAAGTAATATATTTTATAGGAGCGGGTTTGGATTTAGAATTGGGAGAAGCATTAGAAGACTTACTTGGGATTGTGGGAGTCTTCTTACTTGCTACAGTGTCAGACTCTAACAATGTAGACTTCATGGAAGATGAAAGTGGGGATCCTCGACTAGTTATTTTTTTACTGATTCGCCATAGGAGGATCATCAACCTTCTTTTATTTTGCAGTAGTGGAGGGAGATGCTCTTTTCTCGAACTGAGAATGAGTTAATATTGCACTTGAGAAACTGGGTACATTTTCTTCGTCTTCTTCATAACCTCCATAATACTCACAGAATCTGATTTGTGTATCATTCTCAAACTCAACACTTTCTATGAAATATTCACCTTCACTTTCTTGTTCAAGCTCTAATTCACTTTCTTGGATTCTGTAACTTACATTGATGGGTGGGGCCTCCAAGGCAAGCCTTTGAGGTGCTCCTGCAATCTAATTTTTGTTTCTTCTTTTGGAAGAAACTCGTTTGAATAATTCCCTCTTTAAAGATGCTATCTCATTCACCAACTTTTTCAGTGATGGATTGGTTCTCTTGTCTCGAGGATGTTGGTCCTTTCCCTTTGATGGATTCTTGATCTTTATAAAGAGGATGATATCATCATCAAGTTTAGTGGCCAAACTTTGTGCTTCTGCAGTATCCCTCGGTTGAACTCTTTATAAGAGAAATACTACCTCTAGTGATTGAGAATTGATGAAGAATCTCTTGACATTGTTTTGAGATGGCAAATCCTCTTCAGGTATCCTGTGAAGCAACCATTCAAAATGAGCCATGAAGTCTCTCATGATTTCATTTTCCCCTTGCTTTATTTGAGCCAACTGCACCAAGAGGTCCTAAAAAACTTCAATTGATTTAAATCTCTCTTCGAAGGCATCCTTGATGTCATTCCAACCCATGATGGATTGGGCAGGCAGGAGGTAAAACCATTCTACTATTTTTTCTTGGAGGGACTCCACAAATAGTCTCACATCAATGTCTTCATGTTGGACACGAAGAATTCCACATGATGTCATGAAAGTAGCGATGTGTTCTTCAGGATGTTGTGTGTTGTCACCTTTGAAATTTGAAAATTTCTTACGAGAGCCCATTGGTAGATTGTGAAGAGGGAGTTTAAGAGCAACTGAGCCTGTATTCCTTCCCCATGGAACAATGGGTTGAGGTATTTCTTCTTCATCTGCCATTGTTTCTTCTGCTTCTATTTCCGCTTTTGCTTTTACAAATTCTTCTTCAAATTATTCTTCTTTTGTGAACTCGATGTTTAATGATGGTTGAAAATGGGAGGATTTGAAGGGGGGTATTAGAAGGAGTTTTGACAGGATTGCTTGGTGAACTACTTGAAGATCTGGGTGGAGAGGATGCTTGAGAGAAGAAGTATGGATTATCTCTAATTCATTCTTACTAATTTTGCAAAGCCTCGAAATTAGAATCAACAACACCTCTCGACCAGCTCAACCTGGTGTATCTTCCTTCAGCCATCTTTTGGAAACTTTTACATTTGGAACACGAAAGGACACTGTGGAACATGAAAATTCATGTGCAGAAATAAGAAGTGTATCTTTTGGCAACAGACTTTCATGAACTCCTTTTTTTTTATTTTTTCGATGTTCGCTTTTTAAAAAAATTCATACCTTTCAGTCATATTTTGGGTGCAGATGCTGCTAAATCCCCCCACGATGGGCACCGAAAACTATTGGCAATAAAATTTGTCAGGTGGAAAAACTTGTGGATTTCTTGCAAATGCTCTAGGAATCTAAGTCCCTCTACTTAATCGGTGCAAGTGCCATATAAGCATGCGCGAGAAAGTATGGATTTCTATGGTTGCCTTAAGACCGGGGATCCAACAGGGGCACTCCACTGATCTTGCGACAAAGCTTGCAGATATGTGCAAGAGAGAAATTTGTTAGAAGAGCGGGAAAGGGGAGTCAGAAAATAGGTAGGAGAACTAATGTTACAGGTAGGAAATCATATTCTTGCACATACACTAGTTAGAAACTTCAACACATGCATTTCTAAGAAGAAACAACCCTATGAATGGCAACAAGACTAAATAAAATTTAATGAGAACCAAGTGTCATGAAATCCCTTAGTCAAAGAAAGCTATAAAATCCTTCTTGTATTGATGCTTAAACATATTTTTTACATAGTGTGGGAATGGATGAAATTTGAGGGTGAAGGAAAGTCGAAGAAAATGGCTCTCTTTTACTTTATCTAGGTACAATGCACTCCTGAGTTTACAAGATCAATCACCAACCTTTTGAAATGGGAATGGATTTAAAATTTATAGAATAGATTTGACTCCTCATCTTCCTCATGACTCTCCATATGCCTTATTTCTAGCTTTAGACTATTCATATTCCTACTAAAATATTTAAGTCCCTTTTATAAAATCAAGGTGACTTAATTTAGATTATGTTTTTAAAGTCACTTTTGGGTGAATTAAAGGCATATCAAAAAGTGCAAAACCCAACGCCAAATTAGAATATTGGAAAGTGAGATAAAGTTGGGGGGGAGATGAGAGAAAAATAAAGAGAGAAGAAAAAGAGGAGATGTCATTCCCGATGAAGTATATTGATCCATGTTGATGGAAAGCTCAAAATGTAGTGAAACTTTGAATCTTTGAACTCCTTGCACACTGTGAAACTCCTTCAAATTAGCTCACGAATGCTTGCTAAGTTGAGTGAACTATGTCGCTGATGACTGCAACTCCCAGCCTGTGTATGATATATTAGTGACCCGAACTATGTAGTAAGTGTCAAAAAAACATTGTCTCATTGTGCCAAACATGTTCTTTGAGAACAACCTACTATTAATGGTAAGTGTCCAGATGGAAGGCTTACTATTTTTAGTGAGAAGTGATTCTTACCTCTTCTCAAGTGTCCTGATGTGATGAAAATATTCATTCAATCCTGCGCACACTGCCTTTGTTTTGACCACTTCTTAGGGTGACTTACTATTTTTAGTAAGTGGTAATTTTTACTTTTCTCTACTCTGGGCACTCAATTTGGATTCCTCACGATCTTCAATGCACGCTGCCTTTTCCATAGCTACTTTTCATGAAGACTTATAAAAAATAACAAGCATGTGTAGGAAAGCTTACTATTTTTGGACAGTGTCTTTCTGCTACTCGGTTTGCGACGGATTTTATTTTTTTGGATTTGGCTCATCGTCACGGTCACATCCTCTGAATTTCTCTTGATTTTTCCTGCTAGAATGATTATAAATAAATTTTGATATTTTAACCTGGCAGTGGCTTCGTGCACAAAGCTTCCATGGCAGCCATTAATGGAGCTCAAAATTTGTAGGTTTGGTTTTTGTCTCCATTTGCAATGAAAATAACTCCATTCCAAAAAAAATCATTTGGAGCTCATGTGCAAGTTTTCAGTTCATTTCCATTGATGGAATGATGGGAAATTCGACGAGTGTGAGCCGGTGCATGAAGAGAGGATTTTATTAGAGCAAATGATTATGGGAACCATTTTACCTCTTGTTTATTGCGTCTTGATTGTCTTGCAAAATTTGGAATTTTGTAAAAGACGTCATATCGATCCAAATTGTATTTTGCAAGATATGAGGATTTTTTGATCTAGCTAGTAAAAAACCTTCATTTTCTCCCCATTCTTCATCATTTCATTCCATTTTTCTCTAAGGCCTCCATATTGTTTTGTATTCATGTTGTAGAGATTTTATGTGGCCATGATAAAGCTGGTTTGAATTATCAACGGAGGACTCGGTGTCTGGACAAGCTTGAGCAAAACCATGTTACATGGTGAGAAGATGTGAAGGAGAAATGAGGTCATATAGGAAGAAATGGCTAAGTGCTGGATTTAAATTTTCAAAAATTGGCACATAGAGGGGTTGGGAACTATGTTTTTGATATTCCTTGATGGGTCCCTCACCTCAAGGATGAATGAGGGACATCAATTTTCCATTGGTGAGGTCAAGGTTTTGGAGATGACATTATGTCTTTGATTCGATATCAGGGGATTCGCTCCAAAAATGCACCTGGGAGGCTGAAAGTTGGTCACGTGGATGACCAAAGTTTTGTGACTTCCCCATAGGGTCTAGGCACATTTTTCCATGTATGTATTTCCCATGACCTTAGGGACATGAGGGACATCAATTTCCACGGTGGTCTTGGAGCTGACACGTGGCGCTTGATCCGACGACAAGGAATGGATGCTCCAAAAAATGCACCTGGGGGCTGAACTGTCAAGTCTGGAGGTCACATGAGGGTCCCAGAGGTCACATGGGGGCTGGGAAAATTTTTCAAAGGTTGGTGTACCTGACCTCAAGGATGTCGGGGACATGAAATCCCACCAGGCTCCTGGTGCTGACAGGGGATGTCCTCTCGAAAATTGACTAACTCTTGAACTACCTCCAAGAGGGTAACTTGGAACGATGATAACTTGAGCTCCTGGTGGAATTTCATTTGTGAAATTTTATATGATCCTGACTGGAAATATAATTTTGAATCCAATGGTGTGGGTATCACGTCTTTATTCATTCCATGTGATCCCTGAACAAATTAGATTTGTGATTTAGTACTCCATTTGTTCCATGAGAAAAATTCCCCTGCCAATCCTATGTGCCATTTATGGTGTTGTGAAAAATATCATTTCACCATGCATTTATGGATTTTAATTCACTTTCCATAGGAAAGATGTTTTTTTTACCTTCATAGTAACTCCATCTGGAGCTCCCATAATCATCTACCATGCAAGGCTGCACAACTGTTTTAGGCCTGTGTTTGCCTAGGCTTGTGAACCCTAATTTTCAATTCAAACTGCTCCAAGTGTTTCAAAACTTCCAAAAACCTTCCAAAATCAATTTCCATGATGTTTTAAGGTATTCTAATTCACCTCCATGTTGAATTTGGCCCTTTTGTTCCACCCCAAGGGGTTTTCTATTTCCTAGGAAGGCCAGTGATAGCCCTTCCCACAATGGTTGTCATAAGATAGTATCTTATGAACTCCTAAAATCACCTAGGGGTAATGAATTTAAGAATTTCCTAAATAACCTAGGGGGATGATATTAAATTATTTGGTAGGTCATTTGAACTTATTGGAGAGACCTAGGGTGTCTTAGAGTGATGGGACTTGAAAAAATTGGTGCACTGGGGTATCGTTTGTATGTGCTCAAAAATTGTCAATTTTCCTATTACACATTTGCACGACAACAACTTGATAATCAATGAAAATTCTCCATGTTTGGTATCTAAGATGGGAAACATGGATAAATGTGGTTACTTTCCTGGGATTTAATGGAGCTTAAGAGCAACATAGTCCAAGTCGGTATATCCCTAGAAGGATAACTGAGTATTTATTCTATGTATATATCCAAACCATAATCAATAGTACCACAAACATATCTCAAAACATGCTTCCACTTGCAATCCGGTGACACTGTCTTCACCTCCTCATTGAAAAATATAGAAAGAGATTTGATAACAGTAGATTATGTAGACCCTTGTCTAGTATGAGTGAATAAAAATAAACTGATGCACTCTGATTAAGCTTCCTGTAGATGAGTAGCATTTGGTTAGGAGGTGAATTTATCAATAATTGCAACACTAAGAGTCGAATACCTATCTCCTATATAGAGTGAAAAGTTAGAATCAGACATATCGTACTTTTCCAAGAGTTTCTTGATATAATAACTCCTCTGAGGATAAAACATAAAATGCTTCTTCTACCATATCTCTAGAGAGAAAGACAATAGTGAATCATCGGACCTCGAGTAGGCCATCAAGTCATTTACATTTCTTCATATCCTTATTTACATCTTTGACCCTAGACTTTCCTTATCTTCCTTTGGTTACAATATCATCCACATATAGCCAGGTAGAGATTGGAAAACTTGAAGTTTTGGTTGACCTTCCTAAATATGAGAGGAAGATGGAGACACATGAGGTAAGGTACTATGAGAGACATTCATGCTATAATAGGTGATCATAGCTTTCAATGTACCATTCCCTAGGTGCTATGATTTAATCTCATGAAGGCGTGTGACTTAACTAGATGAGAATACCTTTTAAATGATGTTTCTCGTCAATAAATCCTTCTAGATAAGTCATGTACACTTCTATCTTTTAGAGCATCATTAACTAAGAGAAAAATGTTTACGTGATGGATAAGTCTACAAAAAGAAAAGGTCTTAGGCTTTTTTTGTTGTACACCACTAAGGGAACAATGATGAGTAGGAACCAGATCTATCACCATATTTGGAGGAGATTGAGAAAATAAAGACAAAGTACAATAATATATACATATTCAGAAAACTTTGTTCTAAGGTTTGAAAGGTTATAGTAAAACCTGAAGACTCTTTGAAGAAACAACTACTCAGAGTTTGGAAGAGAAACTCAACTGGTAAAGAAAAATAAAAATGTAATATGTTGTATTTAATCCAAGGATCCCCCTTATAAAAGTATGAAGATGTTTTATAAGACTTGTACCCCCTAACTGGTGGTTCAAATTTCACCTTTCCAAGACAATTGGTAAGGTAAATTGTGTTATCTAAATGAGATTTTTTTGGGAAGTGCATGGGCTAGATGCAAGGATGAATTCAGATAAGTTGTTCTAGGAATGTATATGACAGGGTTGACCTCAGGGATGGGAAACCTTGTTCTAGTGTATGGTAACATTGTATTCTTCAAACTGATTCAACACTCCCTGTATATGTTACAATTTTGTCAAGTATATTTATGGGGATATTTTCTTCAGGATTTCCCATGGTCAAGTATTGAGGAGATGTGGCATAACCTTAGGAGATCACTTCACACACAAATCCTTATGTTGAAGTGCATACTCTACCTTAATGTAGATGAGAGAGGAATCATGCAATTTTATTCTAGGTGCTAATCACATGATTACTATTAAGTACCATACTTGAGATGAGAAAATCTAGTAGTTGACAGTCTGATCTTTGGCCTCTTCATCAATAGAACCAACATAGTTTCCTATTTGGTCTATATACACCCCACAACCTAGTAAGACCTTGATTGATTTATCTCTATATGACTCCATGGATAATAGTGCCAAGCTAGTACATTAGTGCCTATATGCCCTCATCCACTTTGGATTCTCATGACTATCTTAATGACATTTACTTTAGATATTGTATGAATCTGAAAAGATGTCTCACATTTGAAATATGGAGTTCTGCCTTTGGTAGTAGGTCAAGTAAATGAGATTCCCAACAAGTTTTCTATTGTGAATACCATCTAGATGAGGTGAATCCTATAATCTAGAGAGGACCAAACCTCGAAGCATTTGGAGTGGATCATCAGGTTTACAAGGTTACTTGCCATATGCATTTTAAGAGCATCAAAGAGTATTTCATCTGGGACTCACTCAAGGGACAAGGGACTACATTCTTCTTACTTACACTCCATAGCCAAGGGGATAGTTGGTGTAGCCATCCACAGATCTTTTTACATTCGAATACATTTATTCTATCACTCGCTATCTTTGTTGCATACCCTGCTCGTTGAGCTGTCCTAGGTCATGATGTTATGTTACAGTGACACACACATGAACTACATGGATGTCTGTGGTGAATTACAAAGACTTGGTCATAAGTTCACTCTTTCGGGTGACCGTCGGGATCAATATGTAGTGCCTTTTGAATTCATGGCTGGAGTTATTTTTTAATGATATGATGTCAAGTCTGGGTTATTTGCAAGATCATCATTTGTTTTATAGTGGGTTATAGGTCCTACTTCTGTGGGTTCTTGTCCAACGATCTTTCAAGTAGGTGACTTGAAAATGTAAGGTCAAGTGGGTAACGACACTTGTATTGACACATCGAAAACTCAAAATTAGAGTTAGAGCTCATACGCAGTGAGTGGGTGCACACCACTCCATGAGATAATTGTAATGCCTTACTAGGCACCATATTCCCCACTTGATCCAATAGTTCCAGGATTTTTCTGTGTTTGATTGGGGGGTTTTATGCTCCTCCTGTTCATTAGTCTTATAAGAGAAAATACTTCGGGTCTCTACATGTGTGAAATCAACTAAGTTGTTTTATTTCCTCTCTCTTACACCCAAGGTTTCTTTTGTATATCTTATCATATTATAAGAGTCAGATATGTCAAACCTTGAATGTTTATTTGAATTGCATACGCGAATCCACAATATGCAATGGTTTTACCCCCCCCCCCCTCAGTGCTATTTATGACATTCTTAACATCTTCAATGAGATTTTTTGAACTCTCTGTGATCACAATAGCATCCACATACAAAACCAAAATAAAAATATATGTGCCTATCTTTTTTATATACATATTTGAATCAGAGGAACTATGAATGAACTTCTATGTGATCACAATTTAAGAAAAAAAAATTACATCCATCTGTTGAAGTTATTCATAGCTTCCTTTTAGAAACAACTTACTTTTCCATCTAATATAGCTACTGCTCTTTCTGTTTATGACAATAATCCTCCCCTTTGTATTCCAGATTACATATATAACATGGGCATCAAGCGAACACTAGTTGATAATGGATCTTAGATTAATGTTTTTACTTTAGCACTCCTTAAAAATCTTGGAATTTCCTCATCTTACATTATCCCATCATCCATTTCTCTCCCTATGTATGATTCTTCTATGCATAGGCACTACCACTTTACCTCTCAAAGTTGGGCCAAAAACAATTCCTATGGTTTTAATTGTTATCAATGTTACATTTCAGTATAATTGCTTACTTGTAGGACATATATATATGTTATGTATGCAGTTCCTTCTACTAATCATTGGTGCATTAAATTCCTACATAATGACTATGAACATTCTATCATTACTGATATTGACACATTCAAATGTTTTTACCTAGAACCAAGCACTGCACTTCCTACCTAAATTTGTATCACTCCTACACATGCCATTGATGATGACCAACTTATGGAACATCACACCTCCGCCAATGGCACGCCTCTTCTCCAAGGAACTATTCATATATTGGATGACATACCATCTGTCTCATCTTACTCTACCTCGGCATTGCCACCTTTCACATACATTTTTTTCATACATTAATCTTATTGGCCTTATATTCAATTTGATCCCACTTTCTCTAACAATGATTGCATGCATGATGGGTTATCTTAGCTTGGATTCAAATTAGATGACCTTCACCCACCACCTCATTCTCCTCACCTCTATCATGGATGTTTCTTTGTTACTATTGTTTATGGCCTTTATATCTTCCATTTAACATTCTTTCTTGCACACAATTTTCAACTTACACTAGGGAAGTTTTGGCTTGACTACATTAGGGAC
Organism: Taxus chinensis; assembly: GCA_019776745.2. NCBI lineage: Eukaryota > Viridiplantae > Streptophyta > Pinopsida > Cupressales > Taxaceae > Taxus > Taxus chinensis. The sequence goes on from CM034155.1 coordinate 365,589,511, forward strand.
ACTTTATATTCTAATCACACTAGTATCACATTTCCTATTCCTTTTGGCAGCATTTATATTTACAATGATTCATTTCTCATCTATACTCAAAACCTCACGCACTAGTATACACGCGGTTTTCTGCAGCCACCTTTCACTAATGAAGAGTATGCTATGAGCATGTACAATTTAAATCACAATGGCTCTTTATATGATTAACCTCATACTATTTCTTACCAGATATCTGATGATGCTCCAATTGGCTTCGATCCTAACAATGTTGATCTCTCAAATTATGTTACTTGATTCTTTTCCATAATATACACTTGGGGGAATCATGCTTATTTCCCCCCATCTTAGCATCATCATTTATATATCATTTCTACTCATACACTCTTTGCTTCATATTTCATCTTTCTAATCAATCTTTCATTAATTGATACACCTTGTATCATCATTACCCTATGACATACTCTACTTCCACAGTTCATACTCAATTGCTAAGGGTTTAAATTTGAAATGAACCTCATCACATTCTCCTTTCATTCTCTATTCTTCACGATCTATCTTGCTGGCACATAATTTCAAACCATTTTATGATGATGCACTCTTGTTCTATGGTTCATTTTTAAATGTTGAAGGTTATTTTATAAATTAACCTCATCTCATACATACACATCCATTAGGGAGCACACTGCCCTTATCACATTCACATTGCATATCATGGTTACACATACTCTTGCTTACTTCTACTTACATTTACACTTTGTTTACATGCTCGACGGATACTTAGTATGTCATCATCTTTTCCATATACACATGTGCATTCACTTGGTCTTTACTTGTGAATGCAGAATTTTTATAGGTTCTTACATGCTTCAATGATGCTCGACATTATATCCTTTTCAAAATCCACTGAGGCTCCTAATGTCATCTACCTTTTACTACTTCTACACTTCACATGTGATATTGCTTTGTTATACACTACTTATTATGCTTACTAGCACACCACTTTACATTGATACATACACATATTGACATATATTTTTTATCTTTCCAACATGTTAATGGGTGCTTCATGCACATTATTTTCTTAGCATAGTTATCTATTACAATTTTCTTTTGATTATTTTCTACTTGTATGCTATTGTTTGTGGTCTACTCCCTTCATCTTATATACGCATTGTATGTTTTTAGATGTTTCAGCCTTAATTGTCTTGTGACATTGTGAGAAATGTTCCATGTTTGAAACCCACTTTTCACGGTCTATCTTATCTTATTTCCTGTTATATTGTCTTTTATTGTATGTTTGCTAGCTTGTTCTACTAACACATGTATCTAGCCACTTTTTTGGTATGTGCCTTGGTTTATACCATGAACATACCCTCCCCATGCAGGGTATCCACTTCATCTCAATTTCAAGTCCTCTCATTTGGACAACATGCTCCTATCAGCATCACGTGCACCCCAAATAAGAGGGGGATACATTGGGTGGATCAATCACCCCATATAGTAGATCATTTATATAATTCACATATACATAGTACTGGAACATAACATAATAGAGCTACAAAAATGTCTCATAATCTAACTTGGATCCTCAATTCAGCACAAAATCCTACACCTAGATAAAGACACTAGTGTCTAAGTACTCTTGACCTCTCCTAGGCACTTATGTCTAGGGGGAAGATATATTTACTTTCTCAGATTAACATGTTACATAGTTTACAACACTTCATAAATCATCTTTCAAAAGACAAAATCAGTCCTCTAGTAATCATAATGAATTCATTCTCCATTTCAACTTGAAACAAATATAGAACTAATAAGGTACAAATCAAAACAAAATAAGATCACACCATCTACAATGGTGTATAATTGGGTAGCATTCATGGAAGGAGAGTAACACTAGACCTCTCTCCCCAAAACTCTTTTGTTGTGGCGTGAGATCGCTAAAAAAACTCTACTTGGCATGAGATTTCCCAAAACCCTCGCTCTTGGCATGAGATCACCCAAAAAACTTGCTCTACACATAATTTCCAAGACATTTTCTATCATTTACACTTCTATACATCAGGTGCACACATTCCTTTTACACATTTTTATATACTTTTACATATTTATGCACATTTTTCTCTCATTTATCATATACAAGACTTTGACTACAATATTGCTCTTCTTTTTGCAAGTCGTCTTTACAAGAAACAATAATCACAATCTACAACAACAAGTACAACACCATACACTTCACCTGTAGGATTAATTCCTCTTTCTTAGCTTCCACACTTCATTTTTATCACTTCACGCTTTCACTTGTCTCAACATCATGCTATGGCCATCACATTCTACATATTTATCAAGTACGCATCTCATGTCTACTTTATTTTATCAAGTATTCACTCAACAACATAAAGTGGGGTAAAATGTAGACACCAAATCACACACTTGAGTATATTTCTAGGTCTTAAAAGCATACTTACATTCATACGATTCCTAAATAAGAAAACTAGTAATTGACACCTATCTTTGGCCTCTTTTCTATGTGTTTTATGTTCTCTTTGGTCTTACACAACCTACATCCCAGTATGAACTTTAATTCCTTATCTTTTATGGCTCCAAACACCAATGCCCAACAAGGACACCAGCACCCAGGTGCCCTCGTCCCCTCTAGGTTCCTATGACCTCTCTCTACCTTATTCGCCATTCTTGGGCCCTTTTATCTTGAGGGCATCTTAATTTCTTATGGTTCAGCCTTCGAATTTTCAATTAAAAAATTTCAACTAAGGGAATTATATAAATACAAAGTTATGTGACCAAAATAAAGGACCAAATTTTAAGCATCTATTATCATCACCTAAGCTTGCATCCAAATACATCTGATAGAGCTAAAGGTATCCATCTAGCATCCATTAAAAGGACAAGGTATTGCATTTTCTGCATGTAATTCATAAGAAGGGGAAGTTAATTGTGTTATCCACACATCTATCTACATTTCTACATCTAGGTATCAAGTGCATTTTCACTAGGGTATCCTAGGGCACGATTCTTTCAAACACTCACAAGAACTACATGGAGTTTGAGTTGTAGTGTGATGCTAGGTTGTAATTTCACTCAATCAGGTAACCGTTGGGGTCAATCTGACTCCCCATATATTGCAGCTTTATTTTTTGGGATTTGATATAGTTTGAGGATTTTGCAGGTGAACATCTCTTTCCATGTTATAGGCATCTTTAGTGATCAAGGTGCGACATGTAGGTGACCAATAGTGAATATTAGCAACACTTGTATGACATAAGAAAAATTATATTCTGATTAATTTTAATAGTCATGGGCGCCTCGTAGAAGTCACCAGCACCTAGGTGCCCTAGTCCCAATCTAGGTTCCTTGGTATGGCCTTATCCGACAACTCCAAATTTTACAATGCATAGTTGCGATGGTCTTCCCTCCTTATTCATCAGTTTTCAATCCCATATATGTTTTAGGAAAATCGCATATCAACTAAGTCATTTTTTCCCTCTCTTGCACATAGGGTTTCATAAATTTTTAGCTTATTGCTTGTGTCAAATTCTATCTAGCACCTTCTTATCATATTTTACATCAGTTAGTATACAATATTAGGGTTCAACAAAATTCTATTTTTATTAAATCATATTGGAGATAGGGGTGTGTGATTTAGAGTGGGATCACTAAGTTCGAGATCTTAAAAGGACTTACCAAGACATGGGTCCAAGATAAAAGAAACATGTCAAAAGGTATCATGAGTTGGAGGGTGAAGTGAATTATCTCCACTTGAGTTGCAGTATGTTCAATATCAATATTTGAGGGGATAGATTAAGCTAAGGTCCAATATGAGAGAGCTAAGTGCTAGAAAAATCAACTTTCCACATGATGAATTTGTCATGTGGAAAGATGATTGAAAGGGGCTACCTAGGGGTCTAAGCCAAGTCATTATGTCTATGTAGGTTTGGAAGTTCAAAGTAGGAGTAGAGGGGATATTCCTCTAAACACTAAATGAGTTCACTAAAAATATCTCATCATGCTTACCGAATCTGATAACTCAATAATGCAAAAAAATTGAGCATAGTTTCTCTCTAATATAAACCTTTTCACTTGAATGCAAATATATAAAAACAAAATCTTGATACCTAAACTCTTCAAAAACAATTTATTCAAACCATTATTTGGAAACCTACAAATGAGGAATTAAACATAACAAAGATTTTAGTTTCACTCTACAAATAAATTTTCATCATTGCTCGTTTATATCCTCCTACCAATTTGTAAAACTCCCAAAAAGACAAAATTCGATTATAATGAAAATAAATTTTGTTTATAATAGTTCCTATCATTTTTGGAAAATTTGAACTCAAATGTAATCCCTTCTTCAGTCCAAAATATTCAAGAAAGTTTTTACCCACATAAGTGCTTACACAAACACACCAAAAACATAACTAAGTTAAACACACCTGATCTAAACATGAACACGATAAAAAATGGATTGAAAATTGAAAATAGTGTGAACAGAATGGAAAGACATAGGTTATTCAATTGAATGATCAATTCCATTAGGTTCACACATGGATTATACTATTATTACCATTGAGATAATGCAATAAGAGTAAACAAACAAAGAATAGAGTTTACACATGGACTACACTGCATATCCATTGTATACACATTTTGGTATAAATAACAAATGTTTGGTCATGGATAAAGGCAATGGGGTCATTGCGAGGTATATGGTATCTATTCACTTATTTCCTTATTCTACTTCATAAAATAAAACATGGATGAGGTGAACATCAAAGAGGCTCTTTTGAAACCTACTCTAATAGAAAATGTGAGTTTTAACCCATATTCGAAATGAGCCAAAGGCTTATTTAGATTCAATCAACATGTTCATTCAATAAGAGACGGTCCATTATATAGAATGATGATATCCTACAGCTAGGGAGTCAAATCATTTCTCAAATCTCCGTAAATATTTCACAACCCAAATATCTCCTAGAATCTCTATACCTAAGTCATATTCTCATTTTATTATTATGTGAGTAGCATAATGTTGTCTCCTGAAAAGTGCTCTACATTTTCATAGTCAAATTCAATTTTTTTTTTAGCTCAGACCCTTCTTTGGTGTTTAAGCCAAGTTAGAGATTCAAGAAATTAGCAAAAGTCATTCCCTAGAGCTATTTAAACCTCTGTTTTGCTCATTTTTAGAAATCCTCCATTTCCCGGTCTATGCATGTAATATCCTCTTTACAACCTCCATTTTTTATCGAAATTGTTCACTTGTTCTATGGTCTGCATCATCAAATCATTTTTTTACCTCCATGCCTCTGGTTCGCGAAGGAAATTAAAAAATTGGACTCAAAATGATGAAGTTCTCTTCCCCCGTGTATTTTCCAAAGTCGGAGTGACGGGTGTCTTTTCCCCGTCAAATTTTGGCCCCAATGAATGCAGGTACGTGGTCAAACCCTATTGGATGGGGAGGAATGGGATTTTTCGTGAACTTAACACTTTTGGTCACTTTAGGCAAAAATGGTAAATTTACCATGCTGCCCTGGAAAGTTTGAATCCCTGAATCACGCAACCAATTAGAGGATGCCACGTGTCAAAATCCAAATCAGAGCAGCGGGCTAGCAGAGGAAATTGAGTTTTTGAGCCTTTTTCCAAAAAAGGTTAAAATGTTTAGAAAAGAGCCACGAGCCCATCTTCAACCAAAACGTCCCACATGTCCTAGTCAAATCAGAGAAGTGGGTCGGCAGAGAAGTTTGTGTTTTTAAGCCTCTTTGTAAAAAAGGCAAAAAGTTAAAAAGTGACCTGTAGCCTTGATCAGGCTCTAAAGGTAAAAGTCAAATTTTAAGGCCACATGGAAAAAGTCAAAGCTGAATCCCGCAAAGAAAAATTCAAAGTTAAAGCCCGCAAAGAAAAAAGTCAAATCGGACAAGTGGGCCATCGGGGCACTTTTGGAAATTTAACCAAATTCCCAAAAGTTAAGTAAAATTTCTAGAATGCTCTGCGGCTCCGCCAAGGTCTCAGGCCCGTTGTTTAAAAGTCAAAGTTGAAGAGCGGAATGATGGAGAAATTCAAGATTTTGAGCCTTTTTTCCAAAAAAGGTTAAAATGTTTAGAAAAGAGCTGCAACCCCATCTCCAACCAGAATGTGCCACGTGTCCTAGTCAAATCAAAGCAGCGGGCCGGTGGAGGAATTTGAGTTTTTAATCCTTTTTCCAAAAAAGATTAAAATGTTGAGAAAAAGGCCGCGACCCCATTTCCAATGAAAATGTGCCACGTTCCTAAATTAAAAGGTTGAAGCTGGAGTGTGGGCCAATTTGTTCCAAATTTCCAAATCTCTAAACAATTACAAAATACAAAGGGATTTCCCCCGTACTTGCTTGAATCTCTTCTTACCACGTGGATGGCCCAATTTAAAATTTATAAGAGAAGATCAAACAGTCTATATTCAAACTGGCAAATCAAATGTAACGTTAGCGTTACAAGATCTGGTTTTTAACCCACCATGAGCGTTTTCTTTTTCGCAATGGAAGAATTTGAAGAGGCATAAAAAATTTGTAAAGTTGTAACCGTTTTGGCATGAGATATAATGGCTCCTCTGAGCCATTACGAGAGGGTTTTTTTTTATAAAGACCAGAGTGCTCTGTACCATGAAAATACAGAAAAATGCCATATTTCTTCTATCTTCTTTCTCTCTCTAATTTATTCCATTCTCAAAGCTCTATACAAATTTTGCTTTATCTTCAATAATAAAAGAGGGAATTTTCACATTTTTGATTGAGGGATTGATTGGTACCTTGCGACCAATGAATTTCATTCGGTCTTGTAGCTTCTCATGCGGATTTATTTTTCTTCTAGCTCTAAATGCATGTGAATGAAATTTATAATTAATGTGTGTGGGCATATGATATTCTACTCGCAACATTAGTTTCTCCTACCTCCATTCTCACTCCCTTTCCCCTTCTCAAACAAAGTTCTTCTCTAGTGAGAAATTGCTAGCTTTGCCACAGGGTCAGTGGAGTGCCCCTGTTGGATCTCTAGTCAAAAGGCCACCATTGAAATCCACTTTTTCACGCATGCACATACGGAAGTTGCACCGTTCAAGTAGAGGGACTTAGATTCCCATAGCGTTGGCTTGAAGCCCACCAATTTGTCCACAAGACAAATTTTCTCGCCAACACATAAAAATTACTTACATTATGTATTATTCTCTCTATATATTATTTACACAAACACAATAAATATCTAATAATGGGGAGAACCTAAGTTCTAAGCTAAGAACCCCTATTGTGATGACTATTCCTAACATATTAAGACTCTTCCAAATATATATTAGGGAATACTAAGTTATTTTCTACAATGAATAAATTTTTAAAACCAATATTACGTGACTGTGAACTGATAAATCCCCAAAATAGAACACCAAGTGACAAGAAAGTCATTCGGAGGTTTCCAGATCACCCCTATCCTGACTTAACCATCTTGTGAAGACAGAAACAACAAATTACTTGTAGAGAAAGTATCAAATATAAATATTACATATAATTCAAAATTTCTTGATCCATTTTTGGATCAAACCTCCCAAATTGAAGGCTTTTAAGTCCCTAAAATATTAAAGTACTAATGAGGTGAGAAAATTTCTTCCCCAAATCCTCTTTGGTTAATACCAGTGCTATCGCTGAAAGAGGTATTGACTATTGGACTTGTTCTAATGGTACATAGCCATATTTCTGGACTTCCAATCCCACTTTTCCATTCATCTCTGAATGGTAATCTCAAATCAACATTAACTTCACTCTGAGATCAAATAACTGGAACCTATCTTATCATGAGATTTACTGGTAGAAGTAAGGGATGCATCCATGTGCATAGGGGAGTATGGAGTCACAATAGGAGGTGAAATCATCATTGGGGCAAAGTTCTAGGAATCTGGGATATGAACTGGATTATATTCCTCAAATTTTTCTTACCACCTTTGTCTACTCATTTTGTTCTTATTTTCTTGCATGTAGATCTCTCATAGTATCCAGGTTCTCCCCCAATATAGACAAAAAATCATCTTTGTACTTTGAACTACCTCCATACTGACCCAAGCCTAGAAGTTAAGCCTCCATAAACATTGAACCCATACATGAGTGATGTGATACAAATCCATTCTATCATTGTGGGGAAATCTTCCTGCAATGTGAATATGTATAGCCTTCTTCTATAAACCATTCTCTCATTATTTTGATCACAATATTATCATCCTACCGTTAGCTATGGGTCCTGACTCATGAATGGCTCATAATTCACTGATAGAAAAGGGATAACCCTTCACTGCTTTGTACTTTGGATCATATAGCTTTGATAATGGCATACATAACCCTGAATTACCTTCACTTCATGACCAATGGAAACTCTTGACTAAATTCATTTTTCTGATGGTCATCCTCATGTAATATCTTTCAAAAATCTATACATGTGTAAGTCATCTACAGTAATCTTTCACACCATAGTAATCAAGCAACCTATTGGACAGTGCATGTAACTCTAGAAATAAAGAATGTAATTCTTGAATTGACTTTTATAGTCATCAGTCCTTGGAGTTCCTGAATGGAAGATCAAGGGTGAGAAGCGGATTTCCAATAGTGGTCGTCAACATATGTCATTTTATATGTGAAATTGGGACTTATCATGGGGCAAGAGATGGATCTTTTTGTAAGATACTGGTGTTTACTGTTTATAACTTACACTAACATTTGGCACATAGCTGGGATGCAATCTTAGTAAATACACTAAAGAAAATATCCCACTAGCAGGAATTTTAGTGGGCTATGGTCGCAACTAGAGGACTTACCAAATAAGGATCTTCGAAGTCTCCTATAAAGCATGGGGTTGACCATAAATGAGTTATCATCTCTTGATCAAATGAATTCATTGTGTATGACATCCTAATCTGAATGGTTTCCCTGATAGTGTCCTGATCATAACATATAAAGGAATACTTCACTCGGTTACAACAATCGATTGCTTTCCAACATCCAACTAAATTCATATCAAGTGAAATTGTTATCAGTACCAAATGGTAAGATTGCTTGGTAGAATGCACTATACCCTTGAATTCCTCAAGATCAAAGTATGGACTTAGACCATTGTAAGCTCTGGTCGGCTAACATCATGGAGGAATAATCTCTTGATACTGGTACATGGAGAAGCCTAGTGGTGAAAAAGTTATCACTTATGAACTAGAAATAATCAATCTTGGTACTTCACTTCAACTGAGTTGTTTATATGAAAGAGCTAAGGGCAGTTCATCCAATCCTGTAGAATCTACTTTGTTCTCTTCTCTCATCACCTCTATGGAAGGATGATTTCATCTAAAACCTCCTCTGTAGAATTCACTTTGTGAAGGTGACTTGCCTTTAGATCGGGATGAGGTCCCTTACTTCAACCATTGTCCTCAATGTGAAACCTTGCAGGTAACCCTCAATTCTGTGATGGTCAATTCATTCAACAAGATTTCTTTCAAAATGAGGTGTTCAGACATCCACATGCTTTCTCCAAGTGAACTTTACATGGAATAGGAAATGACCTTAAGATGTAAGCACTACCATAGCTCATACCAATCTAGTTTTATCCTGTGTGCCGAATAGTTCCTATCATTGCTCTTTGTTTAAAGTGTTGAGAGGTACTTGAATAACCTTTTTTACTCAGTACTCTACATGGATAGTAGGATGTGAGTAACAAGCCCTGTGTGCATGGAATCCATTGGTCAATAACACATTCTCCTCAAATGGTGTGAAGTCCACCAGGTAAACTGTCATTAGAAGATCCCTGTAATTTAAGATTTTCAAGGTAAATGTGGTTGACAAATTGTCTGTCCGGAACTTCTACAAGTGTACTCTTAGATGCCTTGATGGACGTAGTTTTACACCTAAAGATGGTGCCAATACATGGCTTCTAAGACACTTTCCTGTACATAGAAAATATCACATAACTTTATTTTAGAAAATGGATTTTTAAATACCTTGAATTTCATAATTGACCCCGAACTTTTGCTTCTTCTAGATAACCAAAGAATGCACATAAGATTTCAAATGAAGTTAATGACCTAAAATTTTTGAGTAAATTACTAAAAATAGCAAGGGAAATTTACCTCTAATTGGTCTAGGATGGTCCTGGTGCTAGTGTCCTAGTTACGTGACTTTCTAGGATGACAAATGCTTAGATCGGCCTCTTATTTGAAAGGTAGTACTGAGCAATCTAAATGGGTGTAAGTTCTTCAATTCATACAACATAAAGCATCTTCAAATCAACCTAATCTTCAAACTAGACATGATGTTTAATTTCAAAACCAAGTTTCTACTTAGGAATTCTATGATGGAATAAAATTTGTAATCATGGACTATAGGAAATATTTCCCCAAACTTGGATTTTTGTCACAGGTGGCTCGTTAGCGAATTATGAATGCAAACATTCTTCTCTGTTTAATTTGTTCACACTAGCTGTTCAAGTCACATATTGAAAAATGTCGCTTTGGTTAGGGTTCACAATTTATTATGGAAAAAGTACTTCAAAATGATTTATGGTGTCTTCACTAGTTTCATAGGTCTCACATTGGGTTTAAGGGGTCATGGAGATTGCAATTTTAACATAAGTTGTACCATTTTGTCAAAAAAAAATCACTTAAGTAGCTGGGTGATGGACCTCAATGTGGGGGAATGAGAAAAAAATGACTCAGTGTCTACCCAATTGCATAGGTCATGGTAACTCATGAAAAATGAATGAAGTAATTTATTTCCCCCATTTATCCCCTTCGAATGGGACAATGGGTTCAATAAAAATGCACAGTTATGACTAGCAACACTAGATGGACATTCTTGGCACAAGATTTGCTCCTAGGAGAAATCCAGGATATCGGCATTTCAAAATTACACTAATCGGGTCATGTTTTAGTCATATTAGGAACAACTGTAGCGTCATTGTCCAAGAATACAACTGGTTTTCCTTGGTCTTGCCTATTAATGCACCTGGTGATTAACACTCCTTCTAATTGCGAGTCAGACATTAGCTCACAAAGGAATTGGGATCTCATCCATGTGAGTGACAATTTTCATTCAAATGTGAAATCATGGAGAAATGCTTAGTCAAACTTATCCAAAGGTTGCTATAATAGGATCATTCCCACAGGTTCACATTGGAGTGCTCAAAATCCATTAAGGGGGAACCATGGAATTTATTGTTCCCTAAATTGCTGCCCGATGGATTTCTGGACAATGAGGAATCCAATGAATGTTCCTCATTTGTCATGTTCATTCAGAGAATTTGCACACTATTGACATGGAACTAATTATCGAATTCCAATGTCACCTTGGCCGGTAATTTCTTCAGAAGTTGGATGTAACTTGACATGCTCAAATGATGTTGACGTAATCCAAGGCATTTACAATTACCACCACTCTACACAAATGGTGATTACTTAGAACGGATGGGAGGTTGTCATGAACTCTTTATTAGTTCCGCTAATGAAACACCCTAAAATGTCAGAATCACCCTTTGTGCTTGGCCAAATAACTATCTGAGAAACATGCATGGTGTTTACATGGTAGAGTCGGTCAGGTTGGACTAGACCATGTAAGGATGATTATATCAGTTATCTTTCCATTGAACCTATTCGTCGACAGTCTCAAAATATCCATATCTATCATAATCACCTCTTGAATTTGGTGCTCTTTCGCTAATGCAAGCTCCTTGGTTGTTCTAAAACCTTCTAAAGGTTTGCATGAACTGACTAGAAAACCTACCAAATAATGATCCATAATCTTCATGAAAAATTATTGCAGATATTGATACTTGGTAGAACTTAGAGAATAAATCCTCAGTTGATGAATTACGCAATTGTCTATCACCGACAAAGTAAATCTGGACGATCAATTTTGTCTGATGATAAGGCCTAGTAGGAATGTTATAGTGTTCCTATGACTTGCTTGAAGGCGATGCCACTTTTAGAGATACTACAATGCTCATTTTCACTAAGAAATGACCTTTTTCCAGTCAAGGGTGATTATGAAGGTTTAGGACTTGAACACAATGTCAATCACTAATACATCAGTTAGAATGAATTTGGTTATTGCGACTAATGTATGGACACTTATAATCTTCAAAGTTATCTAGTCACCAACGGATACAATTCCCAATGAGTTTGAGACACTAGAAGTATGGTTGTCTATTATGAATGAACTTTTTGAACAATGTTCAAGATAAAAGGAAAACATTGTAATTGTAAGGGGTGTTCCATTGTTATGTCGTTTCAATTGATGTTAACTAGATTAAGATCTTAGTTCTATGAAAACAAAAAGCTTTCTCCTAATCCTCATCATATTTCATTGACATCTTATTAACATATTGCATGTCATTGAACATCACAAATGGGTATTGATCATAAGTTTCTCTATAGGGTCATAGATTTGTTACACCTAAAGTTTTCTTAGAAAATGTAATAAAAAAAAATGTACCAAGGAGGAATACATGTTTCAAATAATTTCAGTTGAAGGTTGGCGCATAGTTCTGATTCATTTGAGCATCATATTTCTAAACGTTGATAAAATGCGAGAGCTCCCTTGCTGGCTAAGGAACTTCATGGTAAATTCATCAAGTGTCTTATTGCCATCTAAACTTCATATTTGAGTTCCTGTCTCTAAAAATATGAGTTTATTTTGAAACCTAGTGGAAACAGGGTTTATATATTAAGAAGCGCTCTGGTACTTCATGAATGGAGGTGGTCAATCCACGGTAGAATAACAGTGATCAACCACTAGTTAAATCAACATGGTAATAAAATCCTATTGAGAATTGAAATGATTTTATCTATTATTTGAACAATAGTGAATAGGTCATTCAAAAGGTAAATCTACAGGTAATTGACGGGATACTTGTTGACTGGATGAACAATGTTGAGTCATGCAGGTCTGGCAAAGCTCTAGGTGCATGACAGCAAGTCTGGTAAGTGATCAGAAGTAGGCGCTGGTCTACATGAAGTCGATAGCCTTAGATATCACTTGTGCTAAAGCTGCATTTGCCAGAATCAGTGACAGAGGTGTAAGGCTTATTAGCAATGCCTCACACAAGCTAGAGTTAATCGGCGTCGAGTAGGGAAAACAATAGTTCGAGGCATAAAGTTCTTCAAGACACTCAGGTTATTCACGCAACAACTGTGATTACAGCATACCGTTGGAAATTGAAAGGAACGATAACCAGATCGTACCAAGCCAAGAACACAGATGCTAATCAAACACCATGATCAATAAGATGAAAGCAATTCACCAGAATAATTTTACATAAAACCTTTACAAACAAATGATCAAATAATATCATATATTATTATGGAACTCAATGCAATACATTGAGAATGGGCCTTGCTTAAATAGGCAAGGAATAACAATCTAAGAACCAGTCAAGGTCGTAGATCAAGCCATAAATCAAGGAAATAACTAGTCATCAAAGAACTAGTCAAGACCATAGATTTAGGAGAGAACTAGACATCAAGGATCTAGTCAATACCATAGATCAAGGAAAGAACTATACCTAACAACTAGATAATATCTCCTAATATCTAAATAAGATAAAAGAAATATCCACACACATAAGTGGGTGAGGATAAATACAATAAAGGTAAATAAAGTACCTAGGTGAACATGAGCTAAGGTAAATACCTACTCTAACACCCCCCCTCAAGTGAAGCTAGGGGCCAAAATAGAAGTGGCATGTCCACAGTATGAGTCCCGACAACTAGGCCTGATGAGGTACTCATGTACAATAACTGGGAAAAAAGGGACACCGCAAGGTACCCAAAACCAGTAACAACAAAGTAAAGAGAGTAAAGACCCGCTCCAAGGCATCCCAAGAAGCTCGGCTCAAAAAACTCGTACAATGCTGAAGAAGTTTGGTGTGCACTGTGGTCTGAATCCACTGCTCGATCACAAAACTCAAAAACAACTGACATTGGGTTTCACCAGAATAGCTCCATACAAGGAGACTGTCAACGGAGTGATGTCGAAAGTGCAAAAAAACACCAAACATAATTCGATCAACTGCTGCAAATAGGTGTGCCATGATCCAAGAACAATAACCAAAGCAACAAGGTAAGGACACAAAATCCAGAGTGTCACGATCCAAGAAAATCCAAGGTAACAAGGCAAGGACACAAAACCTGAAGAAGCAGGATCAACACCACACCCTCCCATACTACTGAATGGGTGGAGTGGTGCTACAAATCTGTATGAGTTGTCAAAACAACTACTCAAACAATGACAAACTAACACTGGGATCCATCAGAATAGCTCCCCCACAAGAGAGACTGTCAACATGCCAAAAGTGTCAAAAATACAGATACAAAATCTCTCAACAAACAAGAGAGATACACTACACCTGCTAAAGAAAAATGCTCAAAACAAGAAGCATCACAATGTAGAAGGTATAGAAAGTGGAGCAAGAGGCTGAATGGTGGAGGAGCCACTCCTGTAGAGTCCTCTCAATGAATGCCTTCATCACCACCATGAGTGATCAGATATCCACCCCAAATCAACACGGATGGATGAAGAAGATGCCTGCATATGACTTGGTGCAAAATGCACAATGGGTGCATGCAAAAGAACATCAGAATGTGTGTAAGGTTGATCATGTCTGACAGCTGAAATCTCAGGTTTCTCAAGCCTGAGTGAAGGTGCAGAACTCATGTGTTGCTCATGATCCTCAGAAAGAGTCAAGCAAACAAAAAAAGGAGCTCTGTCAATGTGTGATCCCAATGAAGTATCTGCTCGAAAACCAATGTCATGATGAGAATTCCACTTAACATGTGGAATAGAGGAAATAATACCCTATGAATGTCTGTCAATGACTCCGCTAGTGAGACCCATAGAACGGAGCATGCGAGAACTGAATGTAGTGGTATGCTTCTTAAAAAAGGCCATGCAGTACTGAGCAGAAGTAGGATAGCTGCAAGTGGATGTGGTACTGTAATAAGATGGCACAGATGTTGAAGAGCATGCAGTAACAAGCTTATCATAGGTGTTTTTTTTATGAAGCATCAAGAAGCAGGCTAATCAAACAGACTCTAAAGATGAAAGAAATCAATAACTTTCAGTGGGTTACAAACAAAAGAGCAACAACTGCAAGTGGACTAGGAGCATGGATATGGTTGTCCACAATATGATGGTGATGTTGTAGGCTAGCAAGTTTGTTCTGCAAGGAGTGTATTATTGTATCCTTATTGTGAATGAGTGATTGTAGAAGAGAATTTCACTTCTTGAGCGATCTATTTTCTTCCACAAATTTTACAATATCCTCTTGAAGTCCACATACTTCAGAGAAAAGCATATCATTCTCAGAATCCATGATAGGTACAAACTGCAACTCCCAAAAATTTAGGACGTCAGGCTCAGCCGAAATTGCATCCACAATTGATTACAACACTCCTCCATATTTGGCACTTTATAATTATAGTGAAATTCTCAAAATAAATAACTCTAATGGAAAGAGCATGAAAAAACAAGCACTTTTGCAAAAAAATGGCACTCAAAACCGAGTTACCGATCAAAAGTTACAAGCTTTTAATATTTTTCTCTGTTATTTATTTTAGTTGCCACTAAAACAAAATAAATTGTTGTTTCCTTCACCACACAAATAAAATTAAAGGGGGCTCAAGTTAAGCACCTACTAGTAGGAATCACAAGTTTTAAGCCCTCATATGACCAATGGCTAAGGATTTTAATGGGTTTCTAGACTATGTAGAAAGTGACCTTTATTGTCGAAAATAGCAACCTACGGATTTTCTCGAAATAGTAAAAACGTGCACAGCATCCGTGGACCCCTGCCAAAAAAGGAAAGATCCTAAAATCTTCATGCGCGCAAGCCGAGATAGATATGTTGTAACAGAAATAACCTCAGTACAGATCTCGAGAAATCCAATAGAACCGCATAAATAAAATCACATTTTTTTCCTTGGCTAGAATCCCGAGGTGCGCATGTGTGCTTCTCTACAAAAAATAAAAAACCACAAAAAATGATTGCCTCCAGAATCAGTCGAGTTTACAGTCGATCTTAGGGTTTTCACACCTTTTGGATCCAATGGAAGCCTTTGTTTTGCATAAAAATGTATGCAGCAACAAAATACGACCAAATCCCAAATATATGAATACATAAATAATTTATTTACAAAATAAAACTTATAGATGAATGCCAATAACAATCTCCTGCTCTGATACCATGAAAGGAACGATAACCAGATCGTACCAAGCCAAGAACACATATGCTAATCAAACACCACGATCAATAAGATGAAAGCAATTCGCCAAAATAGATTTACATAAAACCTTTGCAAACAAATGAGCAAACAATATCATATATTATTATGGAACTCAATGCAATACATTGAAGAATGGGCCTTGCTTAAATAGGCAAGGAATAATAATCTAAGAACCAGTCAAGGTCGTAGATCAAGCCATAAATCAAGGAAATAACTAGTCATCAAAGAACTAGTCAAGACCATAGATTTAGGAGAGAACTAAACATCAATGATCTAGTCAATACCATTGATCAAGGAAAGAACTAGTCAATACCATAGATCAAGGGAAAAACTATACTTAACAACTAGATAATATCTCGTAATATCTAAATAAGATAAAAGAAATATCCACACACATAAGTGGGTGAGGATAAATACAATAAAGGTAAATAAAGTACCTAGGTGAACATGAGCTAAGGTAAATACCTACTCTAACAGTCATGCAAGGCTAGAGCTAATAATACGATGTAGATCTAGTGTTAATTATAAATGATTTATTATTAGGTGAAGCTTTCTTACTTCCTTAGTTACTTTTGTAGCATTGCGTGACTATTTCAAGGATGAATCCTATTTGGAGAGTGCATGGGCGGTGAAAGGAAACTCTCGGCCCCCTATATATATGTATTAATTTTCATTGTTTTGAGAAATTATGATGTAACAGAGTTATGTTGTTGATATGATTCGCACATAACTTTGTACTGGTAATTATGATGTATTCAACTACTATGTGTTTAGGTGAATTAATTTAATGGATCTTTATGGATGGTTATTGACCATTGATGTCTCTATTACTAATTTTTGTATGGTGAATCTGATATTGATCCTTGTTTAGTTCATTATGCATATGGTTTTGATTTGAATCATTTATGGCTTGCAATCGTTTATTTGTTATGAGTATGGCTATTATCTTCATGTTTTCTAACTCCTTGAAAAGCTAGTAGAAAAAGGGGTATCTGGTACCTTGTGTGCTTCGGGTGAGCATTCTAGAACTTTTTTGGAAAAGGTGTCAATGCATTCTAGGGTTCTTTGTTGCAAGAAATAGAGACCACATTTTGGATTTTGTTAAAATGGACCTCATTTTAATGCTTGTAAAAATACTAGGATGATGCATGATAAATACAACTAACTTGGTTGAATTTCAAGTAAGTAATGAGTGTTCACAAATTGTAGATGTAGCAACATTAGTTTGCTGGACAAAAATACTAAATATTGATGGGACATTTTTGGATGCTCACATTATGGAAGACATTGGACACCAAGTCATTAGTATCATGAGCTCTATGATATCATCCATTGACGAAGGTAGTCAACTATATATCTTAGTACGAGTGGCTTGTAGCATATGCTTATCTAAGAGAAATTGGAGCCGTAGATATCTGGGATTTAGTCTAGGTGCACAGCAAAGTATTGCGTACAATAACTCATGATGAGTGATGTGAGCATTGGAAGAATGTCATTCTAGATAGTTTATGGACTAAAGTCCAAGAGGTGTCATACATATTGTGTGACATTCAAGTAGAAAAAGTTTCTACCTAAGAGTATCCAAAGATTGTCGTGTGAGTTCATGTATGACGCACACTAGGGGATCTTAAGTGCACATTACACAACTAGAGAAGAGTAACATGCTTATACATAACAACATACAAATTTGAGGAGAAGGGAGAAACCTATGGTTAGCTCAACCTGGGAGACCCACCCGGGTCTTAGGCGCACCTGTACACAAAGATGGCAGACCTTCCTAAGAGAGAACATATGGTAAGTTGAAGTGAAGACATGGATTGGACCATACATTAAGTGTTGGGAGAGGGAGTTTGTGTCTAACTGCATATGTTGGATAGAGGTCTCATGAAGTTGATAGAGGATATCTCCTATCTTTAATGTGTGAAGGATTTGCATCCTCATTACGAGGGAGAAGCAAGTGGAAAATTTAGCAGCCGAGACTCCCCGATTCCCGAATGGTGTGGGAGATAATCAACTTCAACTAGAAAGGAGATACAAAGAATTAGAGTGATGCAGAGTTGCTAAGGATATGACGATAGATGCAACATGGTTGAGCACACCTGGCGACCTTATCATTGCTAAACATGGTTTATCCATAGAAGACCTCATAGAATACAGTTACTGAGCATTAGGCTTATGTGTTCTTTCTTACTAGTAGTTGATATGAATACAAGAGCATTTTCCTGTGAATTCACAAGCTATCTTTCATCAGACGAAACATAGACCTATGAAAGCCATACAGATTTTCACATGACTCTTCTTTTGAGTTTGTTCTACATAAAAGTTACTGAGCTTGAACTGTGTACAGGACTCATGTGCCTGTGTATGGATTGACCTGCACAACGAGTTACATTTCTGATAAGAAATTAAACATTTCCTTTGCATGTTAGATTCATTCAAATTTGATCAGACTCTGCACATGTGCTCTTGTGTAGATAAGTTGTGACGTGCACATCTTTGCATACTATATATTAACTCGTGCATCCTGTGTGACCCCTACTGAAAAATCTAGTTGAAATCATCCCATTGTCTATGCGTGCCAACAATGCTTAGCTCTCTAATTTACCGTCATATGGCTTCCAATCAGTTTTCCTCGCAACTGAAATCACCTAGAGAACCAAAAGCATTCCAATCGGACGGTAATGCCCCCATTGAGATCACTACTTGTAAACTAGTTTCATTCCATGATTTTGACAATGATTTGCTAAAGGACATTGCATATTTTGATAGTTTTCATAGAAAAAATAATCATTTGATTTATTTAAAAATCAGTTTCTAACACTTAAATTCTTCGATAATGTTTTTTTTTTCCATTTGCTTGAGTTAGATCAAGTGTCATGTATGCTCTTGTCTTGTGTTTTTGAGTAATATTGAGAATCAAAAAAAAAAATTGGCCTTCATTTGTAAAATTTGGTTTACACGGATATAACTAATCAATTGAGTGATTAAAAGTCAATATTTCAAAAGCATTTACTTGTTTTTAGTTACATTTTTCGATTTCTAATTTTTTGGATTCAATGTTGTATATTCTCTTCTCTTGCACTTTTGAGTGACCTTGAAAATCAAAAGCAACTATAGTCATATTTTTGCACAGAAAGAATATTAAACATTTGTGTGTAGAACCAATTGATTATTGAAGACAGAATCGAAATAAATGCTAGCTACATTGTGCAGGTTTTCAATGAAGTGAAAAACCACATTAAGATTAAGATTAAAAACACACCATTCACTTACATTGTAATTACAGCGTGCAACTGAGAAGGCTATTACCAAATCATTTTAATTTTGGGAAGTATCTTTGCGTAATCCATAAAACTCATTGTGAGGATTACCACAGGAACCCCAAAGTAGTTAACACATTGAAGGAACTCATTAACAAAATGGGAAGTGCCCTACTACCTAATTGACTAGAAATTCCCATGGGTTCTAAATGTTGTCCATATAAGGCCTAGTTCATTAAATTGATTATGGGGTAATGGTCTTGCATCTAGGATTTATTCTATAATAGTGTACCTCTCTTAGACAAGTTATTGTTGAGTATCAAGAACAAAAGCCTAGAAGCCATTTGGCATTGGGGTCAACTTGAACTTATCGAAATTCATATTTCAAATAGATATTACAAAGTAATACTTTCTTGGATTGATAACCTTTTTTTTTTTAACAAGGTGAGAGTACATTAAAGTTGTGCCTTGTATATATTTCATCACGGATCATACTTAGCCAAAATTCCTCAACATTAAAACCTTGTTTGAACAAGGCAAAACTCTGCTAAAATTATGCCTTGTAATTTTCATCACCACTCATGCATTCCCTTGTTGTTTGGTGTTCTTTTGTCAAATGATAACACCTCAAAGTGTTTTACCTACTTAAAATTGTTTTCCTTTAAAAGTAGGATTCATATGTTGAGAATTCATTTGTACGTCTTCATATTTCTGTGGTAGTCTTAAACCAATATTGGGACATTTCACCACTAGGATAGTTTCCTTTCATGGTCATTACGCATCTCACACTATACCAATCCATTTTTAATGCTTATGTATCTTATATATTTGAAACTTGATCTAAGTATTAGCATTGTATTATTACACTACTCGAATTATATCAACACATTATTGGGTACTTAGACATTGTTTTCCTAAAAAAATTATTTGAGTCTTAGAAGTGTGTTGTTATGTTGCTCGCATTGTACCAATCCCTTTTCGATACTTACATATTTTTTCTTGAATGTGATTTAAGTATTGACATTGTATTATTACATTGTTCACCTTGTAACAATCTCATTTTATACTTAAACCTTGTTTTTGTTTAGACTTGGTTGAGTTGTTGGCAATACGTTGTTTTTTTTTATTAAGGGTAAATAGTTTTGAAGGGACTATACCCTATATACAAAAGGGCTCAAAAGCCGGATAGCCAAGAAGAGAGAAACAGCCCATAGAAGGGCAAAAAAGACCAACCAAAGAGGGCTCAACAGCCAAATAAGACAATACAAGTGCAGATGGGATCCAAACGAACAATGATCCCAAAAGAAGCCAAAAAGAACAAAAAGCAACAAAAAGAGAGAAAGCTTAAAAAACTCCGCCAAAAAGCAGCTCCTGAACCGCCAGATAACAACAACATCGTAGCCCAAAAACAGCAACACAGCAACCCGTTACTTTATTGCGCACATTTATGTAGATTTCTCTAGATATCCCTTATTGAATATCTTAGACATTCATATATTTCTTACATGGTAGTCATTACATTATCCATATTGACATATATCTCTTTAGGTATTCCTTGTTGTATATTCCAAAAACTTTGGGATTTATCGCCTTGTTGTCATTTTGATTCCCATTTTGCCAAGGATTCCTTGTGATGCTTTTTTTTAAAGCTTAATTGATTGTCAAACCCATGTCATTATGGTCTTTTGTTTCTCTGAGGTTTCCTTTTGAGACTTAAATCAAAACCCGCATCCTTGTAGGATGTCTAGTTTGTAATCGTTATTCCACTCAAATAGACATAAAGCTTCCTTCCATTTGAAGGAGTTGAATCAAATAATCTAGGTCTATACATTAAAATCCAATGATTCCAAACATGAGTAGATATCATATGGTTCCTCACGCTTACAATAATAGGGAACCCAGGCTATATTCTACTTCTTCTCCTTCATATCCTATTTTTTCTATTCTTCTAATTCTCCTCAAACATCGAAGTCCCATTCAATCAATGTCCTTCTACACCATTTTCAGTCACCCACATGATTTCTTCCTCCATTAAAGATCCGGGTAACCATATTTCTCTAATTTATCATCTAATTCGAACCCTACATCATGATCCACTCACTTTCTACATAATCCCCTTCTTTTATCTACACTAAAAAGTCTTCTAGGTAAGTCAATGCCAAACTATCCTAAAGCTGAATTCAATTCAACTCTCAAGACTTTTGAATCCAAATCTATTTCATCTCATGAGTCATATTATTCTATAAAATTCCAATCTCCTCATCTATGTCATCATACATCTTCCAAATCTTCAACACTTGTTGGACCTCAGCCATCAACCCAGTCTTATATCAACAATTCACTAGACTCTCTAATTGATCTACTTCAGAATGGAGAAGCGATCAGTGAGTTTATGGACTTACACGATGTATTCCTCTAAAAGATTGATATGCATATATTTGGGAAGAAGTTGATACGTATGGTCCACACATGGAGGAAGATCATGAGATCATCAAAGTTGGTCCACCTCTTATTCTCCCATTCTATTTCCCATTGCATTATGAAATGGGTGGGTCTATTATTGATCCATATTCTACATTATCATAGCTCCATCATTCCTTACATAACATAATTTTGCAATCACCTTCAATATATGGGCCATCTCCTCCTAGTATCCAATTATCTTCAATCCCTTGGATTCCTTCTAGCACATTATCTTTTATTCATGGGTCATTTTCGTGTAGCCCATTATCTTCTATTCATGGGTCACCACAATGTATCCCATTATCTTCTATTCAAGGGTTACCACTATGTTTCCCATTATCTTATATTTAAGGGACACCTCTAGGTAGTCCTTCATCTTCTATATATGGGTCACTTCTCAGTAGTCCTTTACCTTTTATTATTGGGTCACATACTAGTATCCCATCGTTTTCTATTCTTGGGACACCTCTAGGTATCCCATAATTTTCTCCCATTGGGATTTCTTATAGCCATTACCATCTGTCCTAGGTCCACCTCCTGGTGGTCTGTTAGCTTCTATTCTTGGTCCTCCTCCTAGTCCACTTTCTTCAATCCTTGGACCTTATCCTCTTTGTGCATCATATTATCCCTCTATCAATAACTGTGGCAATCCCATCGTCATCCGTACCATTCCTGTCATCAATACTAACCATAATATTTCTTCTTCCACTTCTCAGAACCAAAAAAAATCATGCATTAGCTTGTATGAAACATAAACAACTTCTTCATCAAGCCAAAATAAAAAATCCAAAGATCTCCAAATCTCTAAGCAAATCAAATAACCACAAATCAAAAAATCAAACGTGATCCAAAAATGCACCCTAAGGAAAACTCCATGTATGGTGAAAATTACAAAAATCTATGGATAGGGAACTCAAGATCCCACATACAAAATCTATGTTTTAAGATAACTCACAGTCACTTATCGAGTGTGATGTCACCAAGATCATTGAGATTGGAGATCATATCACTCTAGATAAACAAATGCTCCTAGTCTCTCTCATCAAAGAAATCACAAATGACATTTTTGGATTGTATCATGTCGAGTGACATTGTTGGTCCCAACATTGCAATCAGGTATTGCATACACATGGATGTTATTTACTTTCATTTTATCTTCATATGTAAAACTCCCACAATTTTTATCCCTTTAATGATATTGTGGTTAGCATTTTCATTTTCATAGTACGACATTTATCTCTATGGTATCCATTTGACCTTGGTCTTTCATCACATTGGTAAATTAAAGAGCAACTGGCCTCTTAAAATATCCTTTAACTATCTACATCTAATATCATTGTTGCAAAGACCTTTTGGAGCATATTTATTGACACTAGATAATGTCATCATCACACTCACTTCCATATCCTTCCATCAAGTCATTAGTGGTTCTTAACTGTAGAGCCCACATTTTACACACACAATTACAACAGTAAAATACCAGGATACTTTTTTTTGACTTACATTGCTCACTACACACAACACAACATGGGCTTCAAGTACAGAAACTCGACTCGCATACGACAATCACATAAGTCATCGACTCACATAGACACATGAAAAAAACATAGGCATGTCGATGCCACACTTTTCCCAATGAACGAATACTAGCAATGCCCCAACCATAGAAAGAAGACTCGAGGATAGGCAAACCCATAACACATCTTTTCTTTAATTGTATTTTAGTTACGATTAACATTCCAAGAACATTATTGTGCAAGGATAAATTTCTCGTTTTTCCACCGACAAATTCTTAAGTTCATACCATGGTTAAATTATCGTTCACCCCTTTTAAGTTGGTTTCTTATTCTTTACAAAAGTTTCCATAACTTGCATACTTATTTGACATAGTTCAAATGTAATATAAAGTACTTAATTATCTTGTCCTTATATTAAGAATATTCTTCTCAGACATATATTCAATGTCTACCTTTTTACTCTTACAACTCAAGTGGATGTGACTTGGTGTCTATATAGTGATATTAGAATTTAACAGAAATTTAAATACAAGATAGCTTTTTACCACAAAACATTCCTCGATCACGGTAAGTTATTTCCCTACCATAGTTATTCTAATTCAATGACTTAATGACTTCCATTTTATATTTATATATCTTTTGTTTTCTCATAGTTGGATCACACCAAGGCAATACATATTCTTTGAAACACGTAAAGATATTTAATTGAGTTATAAGGTCTTCAAGAGTGGCATTATTCTGAACCTCCAATCCTCGTTTTTACTCTTATATGCTTTATTTTCTACATCACATTATAGTCTTATTTTTAGCATTATCTTGCAAAAGGAGTTACGAAATGTTTTCCTAACCTCTTGAAGACATACATGATTAAGAGACTTGAAGCTACACACGAACCCTAAGTTAACATCCAAATCAACTGAGTTTTAGATTAATTCCAACTTCACCTAAGGGTCTACCCCTCAACTATAAATGTGTTTTAAGAAAGAGGAAAAATTTATGCTAATCCACCTTCACAAAAGGACCAAGGTGTTATATTGAGAGAAACAATCGGGGGTAACACATTAAGCTGAGCGGAGCTAAGGAGTTCATTAACAATAGTTTAAGGCTTAGAGCAACTAAGTCACCTCCTCCATCTATGTCGTCTAGATCCAACAGGGATTTCATTCAATGAAGAAAATTAATTTTAAATCTATCTTTGGCAGACAAGGTAGTCTGCTAGGATACGAAGGAGGAGTTAGCTCTACACACTCCAAGTGAAAAGTTTGACTGTGTCGCTCCTATAAGATAGGTTTAAGGACAATGTCACTAAACATACTGACTAAGATGATAAGCCCATTCTCAGGTTCTTTTTTACTCAAACTAGGAAGTTCCATCAAGTGTAGAGGTTAAGTTCATCCTATGGTTTTCAATGTCATCTACGGTAAGGAGTATCACACATGAAAATAGGTTATACTCTGATATTGGACAAGGGTAGAGTGTTTCGATTTAATTCTTTTTATTACATTTACCAAGTATGAAAGCACAAGATGACTCATTGATCATTTATTGAACATTGAATATGCACTACAAGATATTACTCCAAATTCATTTACCTTATATAAATGTCAAACCTTTTTACCATGTGTACTATAAATCAGAATTGAACCTAAGATTAAATGCACATTTCCTAGATGTCCCTGACAAACCAGCATCTCATACATAGCAACAAATTATCAAATAAAACCTTTTGTAACATGATACTATATTATACATTTATTCATTTAACAATGAAAAATATAAATTACAAGATAAATAAATGAATTACACATCACCATTTCATCATCATTCATCTCATCTACAAAACCACGTGAGGAGGATATGAAGTCGATCGAACCCGTTGGCATCGGTCCAAACATCTACGCTTGTCTACATCATCAATCAGTTCACGAGCCTTTCCCATTTCCAATGAAATCATTACAAACTTTGATCGAACTTGAAGTGTTTCCAATAGACATAAGTTTCATTATGTTCATTTTGAAATCTTTTTGTAACTCCATGAGAGAGACATTTCTTGGAAGAGCATTCTAAAACTAGCATTTTCAAAAGTTCTATTTGCGCACAATCAAGTTACAATACAGTGTTGTTAAATTCTTCTTTACATGTGTTATACAAGTATACCAGGGTAGTTCGGAACTACACCTACAAGGGTTCCTCAGTTCTCCATTATGCTTACATGTATATTTCACTAGCTACCTAAACATTCCATTTTGGCTTGGAGGCTAAGAAACCGCTTGGAAAATGTAACCTTATCTTCCGTTGGAGCCCGCACACCATGATTGAAACTTTCGTGACTGTCCTCACAAGAGATCCAAGAGTTCTATAAGCAACTGGCAATTGGTAAATTTCATGAACGCTTTCTGTTCTGGTCACTTGTTTTCCAGGGCCACTGGTCGTAGTTGGCACCAGTGAAAGTATATGCGACTAAAGTTATCTGAGGGCTCAGAAATCCACGTCCAAAATTCTATGCTTTGCTAGATGTCACGTGCAACTGGTGAAACTTCCTACATTTTTTGACACATATACGGAGGATGCTGGTACAAGGTCATACGAAACTCCATGGCACATTCTTGAGACAGCATAAATGTTGAAGCCACTGGTCCTATTGGTCCAATTTGACCTTGTCAAACTACGCGCACATTGGTTTGAGTAAAATGCCATTGTCAAGCTATCCAGAAAAGTGTTTTTCCATAAACTAAAAGTTCCATGCAATTATCTAGTAAGAACACTAGCAGTT
Organism: Taxus chinensis; assembly: GCA_019776745.2. Classification (NCBI taxonomy): domain Eukaryota; kingdom Viridiplantae; phylum Streptophyta; class Pinopsida; order Cupressales; family Taxaceae; genus Taxus; species Taxus chinensis. The sequence continues at coordinate 365,615,802 of CM034155.1, forward strand.
TGCGAAGACAGGGAATAATTTCTCCTATCTAGGTTTTTGGCTTCAAAATGAAAACCAACTTTCAACACTGAAACCTCTTTCATGACTTCTGAACCATGTCTACAGGGTGAGTAGCACCGGCTAAGAGCGTGCATTGGTAAAGATCACATTGTCAGGTTGGAGGTCTTCCTCCTCTCCCTCCATGCCGGTGGACTCTTCCCTAACAATGGTACACGAATGGAAACAGTCCCCAACATCTGCCCTCAAAGTTACCAAGGGTACTTAACAGGTCTCTAAAAAAAATTAAAAATTAACTATTTAAACCGGGAGATGATTTATGTTATTTATGAAAGTCAATTTCGTCTGTTCGATAAAACCATGTTTAGCAATCCAGTTTCGTAGGAATTTTACTAGATCACCTCAGACTGATTGGAATATGCATGTTTTAAATGCAAACATTTTGATTTGTCATGTTGGACACGACAGTCATTGTTTTGTACGATGTTGAAATGAACATTCTACAGTATTAAAACATGGCCTAATACTGAAGTTATATTAACTTTGTCAACTCAAACACTTATAATTATGAGCTAGGTATAGGGGAGATGAACCATGCCTGAACGGAGTCGTTCAAACCCACAGGCATCGGTACAACAATCGCTTAGGCACTTCGTCAACCATGAGCCTCGATTTGACCTCCACTAACATATTAAACTATGGTGTATCACTTGAATTTTTATTAATAGCAATAAGGCGGAGTTATGATGTTAATACTGAACATAGTCCATGGATCCATGTAACAACTTTAAAGAGGCTATATGTGATCCTAACTGCATATATTCAAAGAAAATAGGCAGTGATTAGATATCCCATAACACATTTCCATGAAATGGTGGGATGCCAACATAGAAGTTGTAAACATTGTGAAAGCGTCCAAACTAGTCTCATTAAAATAGGTATACATAAAAAAAATTTTACGAAAGACTTTCGGCTAAATTAATGCTAGTGGTAAGATTAAAAATGACATAGGATACAGATCCAACCACTGTCACAACTTCACCCTTTTACGTGGACTGAGGTGACCAATCCAAGACACTTTTCCATTATTAGCCTGAATCTCCAAGTTCTCTACGCTTCCTATACCTAGCTCGTATTAACACGGACCAGACAAATAGATTTTAAAACCTTAATCCCTAAGAACGACAACAAAACATAACATTATTTCAAATAACACCATGGATCTTCCATCCCTAAGAACATCAACTCAAGCCACCTATCGAATTCGAGAAAGAGATTTTTCCTTAACAGGGAAATAAAAGTAGTGAAACCAACAAGGATCAACAGGAGCACAACAACGTTAAATGCTTGGCAACATGGTCATTAAAGAAGAAAAAGGAGAACGAGGGATGGGGCATTACATTCTCCTCCCCTTAAGAAAGCATCATCCTCGATGCGACATACAATGAAGAAGGAGAAATGGTAGGCAACAAGGAATGAATATGGCGAAGGCTACGCTCTAAGGTTAAGATTTCAGACACAAAATCATGGTCATAGGGTGGCCCTAGGAACATTAGGTAGAAATTTTAGCTTTCAAGGTTCTATGAAGATTGGTAGTTCCAGTTTACCGTGTTACTTTGTTTATGTTTTCCTTTATAATACTTCGTATCTCAGGATTATAATATTCATTTCTTAGACATTCTCAATTTCCTTATGTTTTTGGGTGCCCAATAGTAACTAAAATCAAGATGTTACACAAAACTTAACACAACACAAAAAACCCATGAGACATCTTGCTATCTACTTTTATGACTGTATCACATCACAAGACCGTTAACTCCACCAAACCATGGAATGACAACAAGTAGGGCACATAACAAATAATTTTCGATGATTATGTCATAGACATCGATCTAGTACACATATGTGACTGAAAAATAGAATCAACATGCTGATACATATACAAAGAGTATCACAAGACCTAAAGAAATCCATAACTGTAACAACATAGTTCCAATCCAATATCCAATAGTCCATACCAACCAAGGGAAGGGTCAAGCCTCAAACATAAAAAGGTGTCAAAAATACTCACAATGGTACACATAACTCACTATACCAACTCCACACATCTCAAAATATCAAGAAATAACTCCATATGTCTCCTGAAGCATCATAAAACAACTCCATATACCTCCCAAACCATCACCAAATAACTCCATATACCTCTGAAGGAGAAATAATCATAGTGCCAAAACCAAGCCGGGTCACTCAACCATAGAGCCCCATCAAGAATATCAGGTCACTCCACCATAGAATGCCATAAAGAATAACAGGTCACTCAACCATAGAGGTTTGTCTCCTTTCTCCTTTTAATGAGGCCGGGTCACTCTATGGCCCTGGGCACATAGAGCCCCATCACCCCCAACCCAAGTGACATAATAACTCGTGGTTTAATAAACTGCTAGTTATCTGTAACTCCTTGGGGCGTACCCCCATACAATGAAGTGGGTCCATAGGTTCAACCACTCCATGGTTAATCCCATGACCCTATTCCAACACATTACGACATTAGAACCAGCATAACAATCCATTCAAATGCCAAGTGGAAAAATCAAAAGCCTTGGGCTAGGCTACAAAACTTTTAAATATGATAAGAAAGTTTTAAAACTAAGAAAAAAAAATGGCTAATTAGCCATGGTTAGTGAAAAATCTGAATGTTAATGCAAAAATCAAATAAATTCCCAAAATATAAGAACATGTCAATTAAGAAAACGACTGGTTCTATCAGCTAAAAGAGATAATGATTAATTTAAAAATAAAATACATATTGAGAAATAAGCACATTACAATCACTATGTGGCCTCATACCACCACCAAAGGGGTACTCATCGAGTTGCTGGCACTCGGACATCGAGCCTCAACTCATAGAAATATACATGTAACTAGAAATGAGTATATCAAATAATGTAACCATCATCATCTCTGCCTGAATCATTCCTCCATACTCCCACAAGGATCAACATAGTCAAAATCACATAGGATTATTCAATGAACAATCCAATAGGAAAGAGCAGGGAACTCTAGTTGCATAAGTTGAGCCTAAGGTGGTGCACACCCATATTATACTGAGTAAGCTTGAAGTATACTAAATAGATAGAAGTGGGTTTTCAGTCTATATAAAACTCCACTTCCTCACTCATACTCGGCTCAAGATTATGAAAACCTGGTCTATGCCTCCTCTCTCCACACATACACTCTTGACAGTTTATCCCCTTAGGGTCATCTAGTGTAAGGTTCACAACATACACATAACTACATCACAAACACAATGGTGATTCACGCACATTAACCATAACATCTTGCGCATGGTACATATATACAGGGTATAACACAATCCTTACTTTCATAAGTTACGATACATCATATTACCACATTCTGCAACCAGAGTGTAATCACTATACCATAGGGATCATACGCTCACCATATTCCCCTAAATCATGACGTAAATCATTACATATTACACAAATCATAAGTATGACAAACACAATGTCTAACATTACAACATATAGTCAATTATAATACAACACAATGATGCACACAACTATTCACAATACGGTGATGACATCACGATGAAATTTGATTCACTTTACATCAATTTTGTCATGTAATACATCAATAGACCTTCACATCACATAAATCCAACATGTTTTAACCCTCTACAATCCACAATAACATTCCATTCACAAACAAAAAGGTAGTACATCACACCCAGATTCCTCATTGAATCGACAACATAGAGAGTGAATACTCTCATCACAAGTACATCAGTATGATAACAAATATGCATTAAGTGACATGCACCACATGTGTTTCCATAAGGTCACAATTATGACATAGTTCACATAACAACATATATCACATTACTCTTCCAATATCCACCACCATCATGCAAAAGAGAACTAAAAAATGAGAATTATGAGAAGTAAGGGGAGATGAACCATGCATGGAAGGAACGAAGTCGGTCAAACCCGCAGGCTTCAGTTCAACATCTCGCTTGGGCACTTCGTCAACCAGTTCACAAGCCTCGATCTAACCTCCACAACATCACACAAAATTCCCAATCACTTGAATTTTTTCAAATAGAATAAGTTTCCCATTATGTTATGACAAATTTCTAGGGCCTGCACAAGGCTCCTTTCTTGCACACGGGCTGAGAGAATGTTGGCAACAGACAAGAGGCTCTACACCTGCAAGTGTAGTTGCTTGAAAGTTTCTAAAGCCTTTTGAACATATCCATTATGTGCATATCCTGAAATCATGGCATTTCATGAGACAACATTTCTTTGAGGCATTCTATCAAACAATTCACACACCTTTTCAACAAATCCATTTTGTGCATATCCTACAACCATGGCACTCCATGAGACCATATTTCTTTGAGGCATTTTGTCAAATATTTCTCCTACCCTGTGTGTATGTTTTTCTCCAACTGTATAAAATGTCAAAAAACACTTTTCCATAATTCTTTGAAGGATGTCCATACCCAATTTAAAACACTTATTTTGGTGTAGCTGAGAGGGTGTTGGAAAAGGTTGTTAAGTGTTGCTTTACAACTGTCAAATACATTTCCTTCAAAGTTTCAAAGGCCTTTACAACAAGCTCATCTATGAATACCATGAAACCATTGCATTCCATGAGATGAAATATCTTAGGCATTTTTTCAAACAATTCACATGCCTTGAATACACATCCACATTTTTCATACATACCAACTATGACACACTTCCACATTTTTCATGCATATCAACTATGACACTTGTAAGTACAAAATATTACAAAAAACCAGATTCTATTGTTCATACCCTGTTCCAAAGCTTCCATTTTGGCACAAGCTGGACCTACGCTGGCAAATGGTAAGGTCATCAGGTTGGAGACCTGTTTGTTGCATGAATGAAACAATGTGGTTGTCTCTTGAGGAAACCCCTATCTTCTGTACACGGCCTTAATCACCCATCCACGTCATTTTTATCTGTTCGTGCAAAACAATAATCCCTGTGTCCAAAATGAAAATCCATGAGAAGACAAGAGGCAACAAACTAGAAGAAAGTGGTCAATGCACTAGCAAAAGTGTTTCAGACTGCACAAAACAAGGCACCAATAAACAATGAAAATGACCCAGCCAACAAGGAATTGCGCACCATAACTCTTCACGCATCCAGAGAACTATTTTTAGGCTAAAATCATGTTCCAGTAAGGTATAAATAAAAGAAAGGAGGCAGCGATCCAAAAGAAGGCAGACATAGCCTGATTAAATTAAAACCACAAGGAAACAAGTAGGTGGCCAATAATAAATGCACACTTACTCCACCAAATGTATAACAGGAGTGATCTAACAAGGAAGAATAGTTTGAGAGGCCAATAGGTTAATGTTTAACGTGGGGAGATCCACTAACATCTCAGAGAGGATTAGGTGAAACCATAATTAAGAAAAAGGTGGTGATTAGATATCCAAACAAAAAACATTTCCATGAAATGGTGGGATGCCAACAAAAGTTGCCAACGTGGGTGAAAGCATCCAAATCTTCTCATTAAAATAGGTATACATAAAAAAACAATACGAGAGGAGACTTAGTCGGCCAAGGTAGAACTAGTGGTAGGAGTTCGAAACCGGACGCAGGACACGGACCGACCATGGCATCACAACAAGAAACCGTCTTCTTTGCGTGGACCAAGGCGACCAATCTAAATAATAAAATCACTAATCAAAATAATAATATTACTATTATTTTTATTACTATTATAATTACAACTTAATACTTTATTACTCGTATTAACAAGAACCAACATTTAAGCTTGACCAAAACAATAATAGCAAGAATCGACAATTCGAAAGAATAATTATTATTATGTAGGTGTTCCCTCTAGTTGGTCACACCCCGACAACATCAGTCATCCTTTAAACCACCTATCGAATTCGTGAAAGATGTTTTTCCTTAACAGGGTAATCGAAAAGGCGAAGCTAATAAGGATCAGCAAGAGGATAACAATGTTAAACACTTAGCAATAGGGTCGTCGAAGAAGAAAAATAAGAATGAGGGACAGGACACTACATTAACCCATTATCAAAATAAATCAAGAGAGCTGAAATAAGTTTCCATAAAGAAAAAATCAATAAAAATGTCAAAAAGCAAAAACAAATCAATATATAACTCTCTCTTGGGGTATTTCCAGTATGTTTATTGGGGCCATGGATGCCTAACTGGAAGTAGAGAAATGTTGCGATTAGAATCAAATACATCTATGTCAGGGGTATGGATGTTTACCTAACAGTGGAGCAATGTACGACTCTCCTACCACCCTCCATTCAAAAAACATCATTCAAAATAAATCAGTCCTACATATTGGCTAGTGTGTCTTCACTTATTGATTATCAAATCTTCCCTTTAAGAGGTAATTAATCTCCACATGTACACAATGGATCTTTATGATAAAACAAGATTGGTAGTTTACCGAGTGTTATTTAGACCTTGTTCTAACTCTTAATTTAGTCATTAATTTTTCTCGCCATTTATGCCTTTGGCTCATCACCTTTTCGTCACGCATCTTCTAGCTACATTTTCCATACCATTTCATAACATTCATTGTTCTTCTGCTTCATTTATAACATTCATGTGTATAAAATTTTCTATTTACCATGAGGGAAAAACTTCATCCCCATTTCCATTAGCAATCGTGTCTTTCTTTCGATCATATGTTTCTTGGTCAGCTTGCACTACGGATATGTTCGCTCCATATTAGCTCTTCATTGGCCTAAGTTCATCATCTTGTTGAACATATCCTTCTTTGCCTTGATCCGGTTGATCCTCTTCTCGTATAGGGGAAAGAAACCAATGACTATTTATAAGCCAATGACTATGAGTAGTTATGTGAAGCATAGTACCAGTAGTTGTAAAAATCAAAGTCAACATTTAACATTTTCACATTCAAAATTTAGAAAAAAGGTAGCCAATAACACAAGTCACATATAAAAATCAACCAATAAAATGGTGACACATCATCTGTACAAAAAGGGTGATTTTATTCACAAGGACTCATATTAATTTTCTTTATATTCAAAAGTACCTATTTTAAATCTCTTAAAAATATATTTTTCACATAATTTAAAAGAAAAAAAGAAAATATAATGTTGTAAAGGGTATATTTTTAAAATTATATGACACTTAAGTGGCTATGGCAGCCCTCTAACTTTAGGTTCACGGTCATTGGATCATTTCCACTATATGCACGAGATTCACCATTGTATATTCTCACCTATCTCTAGGGAAATATTGGAGCTTGGTGCTTCTTGAACATAGTTTTGGAAAACCTTCAAAACATCCAAAAGCATTCACAAAAACTTTGAAAATCCTAAACATTCAAAAATCACAAAATCCAAAAATAGTGTAAACAATTCAAAAACACTACACATTGGAAATTATACTACAAAACATCCTACTTCAGTGCTTACTTCTTCTAGTTTTTGACATGAGAATCATCTTGTGATATTTATTCACCAACAAAGTTGGTTTGCTTGTTGTGTTTGTCTTCCCTTGCATATATATTTACGTGGAGAAATTTTATAGTGCACATTACTTTTTCATAGGACTTCTATGTCCTACATATAGTCCCTTGTATGTATCCTTGTTTGGGGCATAATTTTAATCCATATCGTATAACTCGAACATTTGGGAATTTAAGTGGGATAACAAAAAAATTGGTACAACTTTCTTGTGTATTGCTTGTTTAAGTTTATATGTATTATGCTTGTTGATTTACTTTCTTGCTTGTTTACTTTCTCATACTGCATTTCTTATGTATATTTTTTGAGTCACTTCTTCATAATCGAACAAAAATCAGTAATATGACTTTTCATGTCATTTTACACTTTTTGTTGTGTGCTTATATCAAATAAATAGTTACTATTGATCCAAATGTTACGTCAGCTACGTCGTGATCTTCCTATTATCCATCTCTCTTATCTTCCATTCTAAACTTCATTTTCTACTTATTATTCTCAAATTCTCCCCCCTCCCTTACTTCTTCCACTTGAGGCATAGGTTCCCAATGAATCAATAAAATCGAGCAATGGCTGACCAAGCCTAGTTCGACTCTCAGTCATTGCAGTGTTTTATTATTTTGTTGTGATTATTTTCTTCTTCTTTTCTAGAGTCCATCGGCCTCTTATATCATCCCATCGACACTCAAGAGGGAATCCTATATCCTATTAATTGTCTTCTACTCAATTTAATTATCTGTAATTGTCTACTATATTCGAAGTGGCATCGCTCATGCTACACCACATCAAAGAGGGAGAAATGTAGATACCTAAATCTAGCTACGCAATTTTAATACTAAAATTGCACTTCTTATCCTATTTTATATTAGATGGTTATAATTACTATCTTTCTTACTAATTAGCTAACACTCCCCTCCATCTTGGTCAATTAACGACCTTTATTAATTAACTAATCTCCCCCTTTATTGTGGATGTAAATTAACATTACTTTGTTAGTTATAATCATATTCTAATTAATTAATTAATTGATTTACCAATATTGTTTAATTGATCCTCTAAATTAAAATTTACCCTCTTATTGGGTCATTCCCCTTCTCCGACCCTTCAAAATCTATCAAGTTCTCTCCAAATGGCTTCCAAAAACCTGACTTGATCTATTAATCAATCTAATTGATTAATTTAAAGCACACTCAACTCACCTAACTTAGAAATTCTAATTAACCTCCCCTAATCATAATTAACCCTTTCTACAACTATTTAACACTTGTTAATCTGTAAATTTCTTTTATCCCACATTCATGAGGATGATAGTTTCTCTAAATTGGAAAACTATATAAAGAACCCTACCCCCTCCCTTCTAATTTTACACCATGTCCTTGTAAGACATTAGCATATGATAAGAGCATTTCAAAACTTTGGAAGACTTATTGATCAAGTAACCTCCCCTTTTCTACTTGGTAAAGAGTAGTAAAAGAAGAACCAAAAATGACAATCATGTCATATTGGTGAGATCTCTTCCTCTTCCTTGGATAAATCCTTTGATCACATGCAGCTACATACGACTCACTTAGAGAAGTATCTACAATCTAAAACCCATCAAAAACATTAAAGGATGGTTTTCATTTCATGTTGTTAATATTAAATGCATTAGTTAAGATTTTCGTTTTAATAAAGCTAGGAATCTATTTGGTGTTAGTTTCTTTTCATTAACATAGATTAGTTATTCATACATACAGGTTACATAGAGCTCAAATAAGTGAAGTTCAATTTCCCTTTCACCTATAGAAGAAAAATATTTTGTAACCACTTGAATTATTCTATAATCATTGTGGCTCTAGAAAGTTCTAGAAGAATTTGGGGAGAAAATAAATCAATTTTTAAGTATTTTTTGTGATAACATGAGAACTAACAAATCTTCCAAAAACCTAATTTATCACAACTCGTCAAATCATTTTGATGTTAAATACCATTTCAGTTGAGATTTGGCTCATAAGAAAGAGGTGGAATTGAAGTATATAAATAGTCATGATCAACTTGTAAATATCTTTATTAAGGTTGTAGCAAAAGTATAAGTTTTGAAGCTCCGAGATTAAATTCTTAGTCCATTCGGCATTACGAGAGGTGGTTATCTTGGATAAGTGTTGTTGATAGAACACTTAGTAGTTTTTTAAGGATTTTATATTCCAATCTATCTAGTTAATAATATTAATAAATAAGTGATATTAAAGAGCATATTCATACATATCAGGGATGAAGACATATATATATATATATATATATATTTTAAAAGATAAATAAAGTCATGCAAAGGTTGTAGCCTAAATTATTTTACTATAAATTAATAGTTTTATTTTAAGTGTTTTTAGAAAAGTCTAGTAAATGCTACAATAAATATGTTTATATGTCAATATTTAAAGATACATATATTGTTTTGGAGCTATTTAATTGTAAGAAGAAAGGGAAGAGCTTGTGAAGGTTTACAATTTTTCAAATAATAAAACATAGAAGAATATTTACTTCAAATTTTTGGTATGAGTGATTTGAACATATTTCAATTTATCTTGTTGAAAGTTTTCCTAGTGAGTGGTATGAGATTGCCAATCGACAATCGCAGTACCAGGAAAGACAACAATCAGGCACACACAAAGACAAAGAAGCTTCCCATTCCATGATACTATCAGATGAAATACATAATTATAAGTTATTAACTTTACCACAGGCTAAATGTGAATAGTCTGTCGTGTGAACCAAAGATGATATGGTTATTGTCGATTAGCAATCTCCTTTCCCAAATCTCTTAAATGATCATGCATTCTTATCCAACCATCCTCGCCTGGCTCATCAACAAGCTCAACAAGACACTTATTCACTAGCCTTTCCCAGCCATGTAATCCATTCCACTTTGATCTGTCCCATACAGTGATGGTTTTACTTCTCTCTTCTCCAATGATGGCATTCTTATCAGAGTAGATGCTGCATGATGTGACAAAGCATGTAGATGTTGCATGTCGACATAAAGAAGAACATGGTGCGATTTGATAGCGAACATGTGGAAACTTTGAAAGTAAAGATCTACCACCGTGCCCGTGGCATCTTTGACTTGACAAGCATGATTAATTTGGAATTCGAGGCTCAAGCAACCATTTCCACCAGCGGGCTATTCTTCCCATAGAATGTTCCTTGCATAACACTTTGTTATACCATGCCACCATACAACATGTAATTTGTCGACAAGATGATGTGGCCAACATAGAGAAGACAAAAAATATCACGTGTGAGTAGGATGATGTGGAAATGGGGCTCATTTTAATACTGATCATCAATTTTCACACCCAAATCAAGCCTCGCCCAATTATCATTACCATTTCAAAAAAATATGGGAGCTTGGCACATACTGGCACACAATGTTTCATGATAACCAGACAACGAATCTTACAAAGCAAGAAATAGGGGTGCCATTACTACGAGGTAGCGGCATTTGAGAAAAATGTGGAGCCACAAATTCTCCGTAGACGATGCAAGGGGGGCAGTAACAAGAGGAGTCGAGAAAAGGAGCCAAGGAGACACACCGGCAACAATAAGTTTATTCGATTTAATCTCCCCGCTTTTCTTGTGTGAATCAATGGCTTCTTTCAACAGATTAGATTATAGTTTTGCATTACAGTTTTGCATTGCATCTTTATACTTATTATCCACTATATACTCATTATGGGTAGTTTTATGGGCCAATACATTTTGCCCACTATATACTAGTGTTTTATTGGACTTTCCTAGGTGATGTTTGTTGTCTAAATCTACTTCATATGGTCCAGGCAATCTATTTTTCATGATATATTTGGTTTTGTCTACTATGAGCATTTATTTATGTGGGTATTAAAGTAAATTGACATAATTTCACAACAATTATTGTATTCAACGCTACTCCATAATAGTTATCCTCTTATCTTTGAAACTTGTAATATGTAGACAAAATAACGTTAACAGGTTCTTTTCTCGTCATTGTTGGAAATAGATGTTTCAATCGCCTTCAATAATTGTTTGAACTTCTTATGGAACAATATCCATTCATTCCTAAATAATTTTAAAAGGTGGATACATAAAAGGTGTAGTCACATAATCATGCACTTTAGACATTTTTTTATCTCGGTCTCATACTACTATTTATAACGTTCTTGAGTGAAGAAAGTACTAAATAACCGCAATCTTTTGGCCATCTTGTTTTTTTTATTTCATCAATACCTACCTCTTGAAACCATATGCCCAAATAGATTCTGGCATCCCACGTACTTTTAGCCCTGACTGGTGCGCCCGTGGGCACTCCCGGTTCTTTTTGCACTTTCCTGCCACTTTTTGGGCTCTTTCTAGTTGTTTTTCATCTTCATTTTTCTTGTGGTCAGATTTTTTAGGATTAATTACGAAATTAGACTAGGAGAACCCTATAAATATAAAGTTATGAGACCATAATGAGGGACCTAACATAACTTACTACTATCACTCCATCTAGAGTTTCATCTATCTATTGTATTAGAGATCACTTGCATCCACATAGCTCCATCATCAAGGAGCAAGGTTAGGACATCTACATCACACTTCATAGGGGGAGGGATTCTATTCTATTCCATGCACACATACTACTACATTTTCTACACATAGTTAATACTTGCTACTTCACAAAGTGTGACTAGCACAAAAGCAACCTAGGGCTGTTCGCACAAACTTGCAGCTAGAGCTTCACCGGGTCTAAGATGCAATGCACCGCTCAGTTAGTAAGTCCACCATTGTTGCAGCTGAGGTCAGTCTGACCCCTTCACATGAATATTCTTTTTTAGGGTTTGATGCTTTTTTTGAGGTTTTACAGGTCTTCCATTCATCTCAAGTTATTGGCAACATACAACACATAACAGTGAATCTGATGCGGCACACAACGAAGGTTCCAGATCACCTCTCAACCATGTGAAGATCAGTTTTAGATATTTTGCAAAGATCAATGTGCCTAAATATCATACTAGAGTGCCTACATGTGCCCCAGTCCTCCTCCAGGCGCTCCAGTCTAGAGATATAGTTTGGATCCATCCATTTTGGGACTTCTACATAGTCATTCCTGCTCCTAATTTTTCCAATTACCTCTCTACACTATCCAATAGGCATCTCTTATTCAACTGATTTATTTCCTCTTCCTTCTTGCACATTAGGGTTAACATTTCCTTTTACATAGTTATTTAGCTCGTTTACATCCTTATTTATTGCATTTATTTACTTTATTACAGTTGTTCATAGCTTAGATTAACTATCCTCATACTACATAGTTAGTCCATTTTTAGTTAATCATTTTTAGAGCAAGTTGGAGATGAAGTGCCATGTAGATCTGAGCTAATAATAGGATAAAGACTAAATTTATTTATAGGTAATCTATTATTAGGTGAATCTTGCATGCTTTTATAGTTTCTTTTGTACCAGCGCATGGCTATTATTAGCATAAAACCTATTTTGACAGTGCATGAGTAGTGAAGGGAAATTCCCCCCTATATATATGTATACACACACACATGTATATATGTATATGTATTGAGTTGTATGGTTTTAAGATCATGTATGACTGTGAGATTGAGATAGGGTCATGTTATTAGTATACTTGTGTGCATGAATTTGTGATCATTATTATGATGTATTCAACTACTATGTTTGATGGATTAAAATAATGGACCATTATGGCTGGATATTGGTTGTTGACATCTCTGTTACTAGTTATTGCATGGTAAATTTTATCTTGATTCATTATGCACTATGGTTTTGATCTAGTTTATGTCATGTTTTACCTTTAATTCCTTGTTATGGATATGGAATTCCTCTATGATCATGTTAAATCCTTGACAAGGCTGGTATAAAAGAGGGACCTAATACCTTTGCACACTTCGGGTGAGCACTCAGATCTGTCTGAGTGATGGGCCAGTGCATACATTGTTTTGAATAAGAAAATAAACTACATCTTGGTTCCACTTTCGGGGCCTATTTTCAAGTTGTTGCAAGGATGTTTCATGATGAAGACGTATCAGTGGATTTTAGCCAATATTGAGAGTTAGGTTGTGTTGATTTTCGCATCTTAATTGCTTCACATGATCATGCTTTACAAACTTTCTAAAATACACAGTAACCAGCGTTGGTCGGTGGACCTGCATCAGTCACCTCGGAACCGGTATCGGTCAGGAAAGGAGGAACCAACATCTGTTAAGGCTAACCGATATCGGTTATTTTTGTGTGACTACTTTATTTAAGTCATGGGAATTAGATCGAATCGTTGTTTTAAAGTTGATCTAATTATTCTAAATTCATACCTAAAGTACCCTAAGTTTGTAGATTCCTATATAAGGTTAAAAGCTAGGGTTAGAAGTTAATATAATTTAGTACAATAAAGAGATAATTCTTGGGAAAGATAAGAAAAATTAGAATCTTGTGAGGAAGAAAGTATAGTACATCCATTGAAGGTGTGGAAGATTTCAAATCTTCATTCTATAACCTATGTGAATCTTTGAATAATAAGATTGGCTCTTTATTTGTGGAGATAGCCCACATTGGGTGAACCATGTTAAATATTGTGTATTATTTCTTTTGGTTTATTTTCATGTTTATTGTTTATATTCTTAGATTTGATGTATATCTATACAATCAAGGTGTGATTAACCCCAACAACTGTTATCAGAGTTTTCTTATTTGAGGTTTTTGTGTTGATAGATTTACTCATGGAGGGATTTTTGATTGAGCGAGAGCTATAACAATGGTAGAAGAAAGAAAATACAAAGTGGAAAAGTTTTATGGCCAGAATTATCAATTATGGAAGATGCAGGAGGAAGATTATCTGCATCATAAATATTTCTATTTACCATTGGATGCGAGTGCGAAGCCTACGAAGATGACTAATGAAGAATGGAATATTCTTGACAGAAATGTTGTGGGATCTATAAGATTGAGTCTGACAGCATCTATATCTTTTAATATTACTAAAGTAGAAACTAAGGTAGATCTAATGAAAAATCTTGCTAATTTATATGAAAAACCTAGTGCTTCAAATAAATTTTATTTGATGAAGAAAATATTTAATTCTAAGATGCAAGAAGGTGAATCTGCATCAAGTCATTTGAGTGATTTTCATTCTTTTGTAAATTAATTAAAATCGATGAATATTTCACTTGATAATGAAGTGAAATCACTTTTTTCTATGCTCCTTTCTAGATAGTTGGGTTAAATTGGTTATGGTTGTTATTAATACAACATTTGCTACTGATATTTTAAAGTTTTATGATGTGGAGAGTATAATACTAAATGAAGAAATACACAGGAAAAGTACAGAAGAATCATCATCTAAAAATGCTTTGAATGTAGAAAGTAGGGGAAGGAATAAGGAGAGATCCAAGATCAATAAGAATGGAGAATCAAAGTCTAGAAATAACATATCTAAATCCAGAGGTAAAGGAATAACCTACTAGAATTATGGAAAGAAAGGACATGGAAAAAGGATTGTTGGTTTAAGGAAAATAAAGAGAATCTACCAAAAAAAAGGTAAAAATAAAAATATTGCATCTACATAGGTGATGCAATATGCCCTATTCTCTCCTTAGATGATAAAATGAATCTTGAGTTTTAGATTCATGAGCTTCTTTCCATGCTACCCCTAATAGGGGTTATTTCAAAAATTATGTTTAGGGTAATTTTGGGCATGTTTATTTAGGAGATAATGAACCATACAATATTATTGGTAAATGAGAAGTTCATCTATAATTTATAATGGAAATAAATGGGTATTGAGATATTGAGGCATGTGTGAAGCCTCAGGAGAAATCTAATTTCTACATGACAACTAGGTGAATCTGGTTGTATGGTTACATTCACAGTCAAATCCTGGAAAGTTACAAAGGAATATTTTGTCGTAGCAATAGGAAAGAAAGTAAGAACATTGTATTTATCTACTTGTATTACAAATTTCTTTTATATGTTATCTACTTCTGATTCAGATGAAAGCTTTTGGCATAATCAGTTGGGCCATATGAGTCAAAAAGGAATACATATCTTAAAGGAAAATGGTTAAAATATATAGATCTTTATTTTTGCGAGCATTGTATTTTTGGAAAGCAAAAGAGAGTGAGATTTCTCAAAGTTGGGCCAACAAAGAAGGAGAAAAAATTAGAGCTTGTGAACTCATATGTGTGGGGACCAACCCAAGTAGATTCTCATGGTGGATCCCAATATTATGTGAATTTCATTGATGATGCCACAAGAAAGGTATGGGTTTATTGAATTAAATGTAAATATGATGTTTTTGATACTTTTAAAATATGAAAATATCTTGTGGAAAACAAATCCAATTTAAATAGAAAATGTCTTAGATCTGACAATGTTGGTGAGTAATATAGAAAGGATTTCAATGATTATTGTTTAGTGAATGAAATATGTAGAGAAAGAACGGTTCCTAGAACACCACAAGAGAATGGTGTTGTTGAGAGAATGAACACGAAAATCATGGAACGTGCTAGAAGTACGAGGATGCATGTTGGATTTCCTGTACAGTTTTAGGCATAAGTAGTTGACATGATGGTTTATTTAATCAATTGTGGACCTTCAAATGCACTAGGTAGTGGAATAGCATAAGAATCTTGGACTGAAAAAGAGGTAAATTTTTATTTTCTTTGATTATTTGGCTCAGAAGATTTTGTGAATGTTGATAAATAAAATAGAAAGAAGTTGGATGATAAATCTAAGATATTTAATTTCAGTGGTTATGGCTCTAGTGATTTCAGATTCCGGTTTTAGGATTTACAATATTCTATGATAATTAGGAGTCGTGACATTGATTAGAATGAAAAGAGAATGTACAACGATCAAGTTTTGGTACCCAAGGATGAACTGGTTGAAAATTTTGTGGATGAAAATGAATTCTTGGATTTAAAATTGACACCTACAATATTACACAGTAACTGGTGTCGATTGATCGTTGACTAGCATCGATTGTGTTAGAATTGACAAGGGACTAAGAGGGGGGGTGAATTAGTCCTGTAATAAATCTTTTCCTTTTTTTCTTCAAAGAATGAACATAAAATCTATGATTGTAATCAAATAAATCTTATCAAGAGATGTATATATATCAAGAACACAAGAAACCTTATTTATTGGAATACAAATCAGATTACGTCTCATCAAATCAGATTACAGTCAACAAAAATATCACCAATTTTGATTTATTCACATCCACCTCATGAAACTCCAACCAGCTACAAACCAAGAAGATATTTCCAAGGGTTTTGGGCTATGCCCAAGGTATTTTACTTTCCAGTAAAGTTTTCTTCAAATGAAGAGAAAGGGATTTTTAAAAATTCATCTCACAAATGAGCTTACATGAATGGGTATACCTCTTAGGCATGACCTTTGACCTTCCACTTGCCATGACTCTTCAAATCATTCATTTTTTTCTTCTATATCTTAAAACTTTTCCACAAGTATATCAAATTTGTATTCACATGGTTCATGGTCATATAAAATAAAATAATGTTTTTGTATACTTGTAAAATACCAATATTAGATAAAATACTTATGTAGGCTCATAGGTGTGCGTAAATTAGCTTCTACAAAAACACTCATGAAAAACCATCTAACTATACCACTTCTAGTTATCCTCATGATCAAAGTAATATATAAAAATAAATCTTATGATGTCTTCTTTCATTAAAATTTACTATAAAGAGCCAACTCAAGGCTTAACACATCAAGAAACACCATTTTTCAAGACTTTCCTAGATGGTTTTAGCATCTCTGAATTTGGTCTTCTATAATTAAGTTGATACATACCTCAGATCTCTTCATCATGAGAAAATTAACTTATAAACTGAAATATCATGAAATATACTATTGCATACACCTATAATATCTCTCGAATTCATGGCATAAGGATTCCAAAAACTTAGATCTTTGTAATTGGTCTGCCTGGTCTTGAAAACACAATAAACTAGTCTTGCATACAATGTGGTCAAACACCACCAAGGAACTTTTCATATCTTCCTGTCATCTCCAAAACTTAAAGTTTGTAGGTGTAAAATATTTTTTAGGCATTCATACCCATAGGTAAAATGGAGAAACATTCACCTTCGTTGTCATTCAGTCATGTTTCTCAATAGGCCTAATAGGGCATTTTTGGCTCAATTCCCTTTAAGTGATAAATTACCTTTCCAAAATGAAATATTAACTTCCACACATCATATTATTCAAAAAAATAATGATCAATTCAATAAAAAACATTCATACAATTCACTTCAACATGGTTACCTTCATTATCCTTCACCAGCTTCTCAAAACAAGCATCGTTTGTTGATAAGCTCAAAAATGCACCCAATACTTCAATTTTCTCCAAATCAGTTGCTCAAGTAACTTCATTAAGATTATTTATACATCCGTAACATCATCCACATCATATTTTAGCATATGTTCCTTTACAATTTTTACTTGTACACTAAAATCTTCTTCTTATTTTTGAGTGGGGCCCACCAAGTGTCAAGAAGAAAATTCACCATGGAAATGTGTTGTTATTATTCCATTATATGTTCCAATATTTTTTCAATAAAAATGGTTTACTTTGGTCACCTAACCAACTCAATATCTCAAGAATGGTCAGAAATGGGGTTTGGAAGGTTACATACATGCTTACAAAAATGGATAGAACTTCTAAAATACTTAGCCAATCACAAAAAAAATTATTGCAACAAAATTATATCCCAATTTAATCCTTTTTTTCCTTTTATTACTTACCCGAAGGATAATCCATAATTTTTCTTGACTTCTAATAAGTTTGGTTCTCAAATTGCATACTTTGAAAAACCCAGTTTTAGAAATTCTTGCATAAGTTGCAAAATATTCATTTTTAGCTTTTGAAATTTTTGACAGAACTTGAGGAAACATCCCTATAACACCTCAAAGTGATATTTTTCTTTTTTTCATCCTTAATATTTCCATTCCATCTCATTTTGGTGCCCTTTGGTCTCTGATTCCCAACTGTTGAACTATGATGACCTGTAGAAGTTATTAAAACACACAGTTCAATAACAACCTTTGATGCCTTTTAAACACCATATATAATTTTTCCATTCTCACAAAAAAAATTGTTTACATCATCACTCCTTGGTTCAACATTTCATACCTTTCTTGCTTGTGGATTGGTTTAATAAAAGTTTCATACTGACTTGTTTCAGTCTCATGAACCTGTTTTGTTTATTTTAGATATTTATGCACCTATTTTTATGCCTCATGGTGATCCCAAATTGCTTGACCTTATTTGATTTGAGTGAATTATCATGTTTTCATGATCTACACCATACATTTATACTAGCCCAAGACCTATAAACACTTGACTTTACTCATGCAATCTATGACTAGACCATGTGGACATGATTCAAACTTATTGACGCATCTTACTCACCTCATGGACCTTTTTTGACCTTTGGATACCCCTAGATTACCTAGCCAACATACCTAGATCACCTAGCCAACATGCCTAAGTCACCTAGCTAACATACCTAAATCACCTAGACCATAGTGACATCAATGGACTTGACATCAATCACAACGTAAGTGACACATACTTCCAACCAACTCCCCCATTTTCATTAATGACAACCTTCCTAAAAATATTGATGGCAACTATGACTCACTTGGATGACCTAATTTACATGTTTCTTGACATACTTTCCCCCCTTTGACATCTATGCCAAATGCATGCATTAACTTGATGTGAAACAAATGACAACCAAGGACAATTCAAAAGGGAAACAAAACTCAAAATTTGACTTACTTGAAAAAAATCTCCCCCTGGAATTGAAATCTCTCCTCCTTTGACTTCAACAACAACAAAATTATTCTTTGGACCTTGTATCAAGCCTTAAAATATAACCTTTCCTCTTTGCCACGATTTCATATTCATAAAATCATCTTATAGGTTTAGACGCATTCTTCACACATGACTGAGATTGAAATTTATTCTCGCTAAAATGATTCTTCAAGAGATCCAAACCTTGACATGCACTCTAAGATGCCACATCTCATCTATGTACCTAATCCAAAGATGCATTTATGGACTCTTGAGATTTTGTAGGTCATTATTATCCTTTGATAAAGTGTCTTGCTTATCCAACTGGTAATTAGACCCCATCCACTGAGAATTATCTTCATTAGTCTTTAATGTTGTAAATAGGGTATAATCATACTGAAATAACAACTTACTTACATTTTGTGAAGACTCTTTGAAGTATTCTTGACAACCATCCTTCTTCATCCCTTATTTGAAAAAAATTCCAACTCATCTATGTATTAATAAAAAATAACTAACCCTTCACACTTTAATTTATGTTCCTTTTACTTTCACATTCATCTTATGTAGCTACAAACCTCTGTGATCAAGATTTCTTATATCATTCTCTTTTCTTAAATGCTCTTCCCAGGCCTACAAAGATTCACAATCCATCAAGCAAAAAAAATTTCATACTCTGTCGTAATGCTCACTATTGTAGTCTTTACAGGAAAGTTTCACAAATCTTCAAGACCATCTGTATCATAGAAGTATACTTCATAACAATAGGTACATTGACAAACCTCTTGCCAACTCTTCATGCTAAGTAGAAAGCAACATTTAAGTCCTTAACACAACTAGACAACTTCAAGAGTGCAACATACTTGTAGATGCACATTTCTCAATTGTGTATTGTATATTATCATCATTTTGATCTCATTCTTGGCTCATGAAGACTCGGCAACATCTATAACATGTAATTGTAAACCATTTCTCCTTAGAACTGTATCATATCTTTTGATATTCATTATGTATCTAATGATCAACCTTGAAAAACAACATATCAACTTCACACTTTATAAGTTGATGTAATGAAAGGTCTCATTAAAATAACCCTTCTGATGTACTAAATCTTGGTATCCTCCTCCCTTTGCATTTGAGCTTTAGATTTTACAACTCCATTTCCTCCTTGGCTTTGAGAATAATTTCTTGATCTTTTTTTATAGTAATAATTCCACCTCTTAAACATTAACACCCACAATGTAACCTTGAGGGAGCAAAAAACAATTCCTTGAAACTTCAAACCCAACCTATGATTACAAAGCTTCAATTTTTAAACCACCTTGATAGTCTTGAGACCTCATTATAACTACTAGTTCCACATTTGACATTCCATAATCACATTTGAAATTATAGCTCCATGGTGTCCACATGGATTTAATACTTGATCAATGGTCTTGACAGAAATATAGTTTGCTTCTTGATTCTTAAAACTCGTGCAACACATTGTCAGATTTGATACATGTTGAGATATTGATTGATACAAGACTTTAATTCAACAACCAAGTTTCAACTCAGTTCTTCACTGTACTTATCACAAACTTGGGAGGTTTTACTTTAAAAGCTAGGAGGCATATTTTACTGTTGCATACACTACCAACACCCTGTGAAACATTATTTCTTATCTCTAACACCCCTTTACCAATCATGTAACTCTCCATTCACTATAGTTCCATGCTCTCCTTGAGCTCATTAGCAAGAAACCAAAAAGAAACCTTTAAACCTCCATTTAGACTTATTATTTTTAAATTTTTGACTAAGGGCATAAATTTTCACCTACTTAGCAGAAGTTAGAGGATGCCTTTACATCTACATAACTTCCCATGACCTTTAGACTTCTCTAAAATCCACAAAATTTTGAGCTAATGAGTTTATAAAATCATTCTCCTTTATACAACATGAATATACTAACTCTCATTTACTCTTGATAGACCATATTCAACTTGAATTCACTTCTCAATCCTTAGATCATATTGTAGCCCTACTGAACACTTGATAATTTTCACCTAGACCTACATAATTTCATGCTTGTCTCATAACAATATCTCAATTTATGAGCCTTGAATTTTTCATCTCAACTAGATCATCAGGCCATAAAATCCTTCTTAGACAGTCAAAGAATTTGACCAACCTATAGCTTGCAAAATTTTAGTATTCTTGAAAGCTTTGATATCCTTTTGTATCATAGGAGAGTAATGTTAGGGGTTTTCATACTCAAACCCTTGACCTTGAAACCCTTACTCTGAGTATTAACCTTGCACAACCCATATAGACATATAGATCACCATCTTCCAAGACTAAAAATGCTTTGTTATCTTCTTTATTCACTTATTACTATCAATCCTTGCATTGCAAATTATTAAACTTGGTCTTGAGGGTATCAATCCTTCAAACACCATTGCCAAAATGTTCTCACTAATTTTTTCTTCCCATAGATGTAGACACCTTCAATTTGAGGACACCAATCATTTCAAGCCATGGAAATAATTTTTTACCATTTCAATAGTATATCTTCATGAGATGTCAATC